>QEOT01001519.1:1144-14283 GCA_003123785.1 Pterocarya stenoptera
CTCTCTCTCTCTCTCTCTCTCTCTCGACTATGACGTGCCCTTCCTAGAAACTCTCTTTCTTCCATCATTAATCAAAATCGATGTTGTCACTTGCAAGATAGAATAAATGAGCAATCTCAAAACCGGTCTAATTGCTCTTCAAGTACGAGAAATTAGGGTCGTTTTCATTCGAGACAGAGTCGGGAAAGTTATGGGTCATGGACATCAAAGAACCAATCTTGGCACCAGTGGTGATGTTCAAGAAGCCATTGATGAATCTGACCTTCAAGGAACTGATCGCCACCACTTCACACTTCTGCAAGGAGTCCCAGCTCGCAGAAAACAGGAGTGAGCTCGTGTACAGAGCCATCCTCTAGGGAAAAATCCATGGAAATTCTTGAGAGAGGTCTTCGTCTTCAAGTGAGAAACACAGAGTCTCGATGAAATGGAATTCTTCTTTGAGGGAGGGAAATGGAAGAGGGAGAGTCAGAGTGGGAGAGAAACAGAGGGAGGGAAATGGAAGGAGGGAGAGTCAGAGTGGGAGTAAAACGATGCGTTTTTATTTTTCCACATCAAACGTTTTTGCCCCGTGCTTGCACCAGCAGATTGCATATAGCTTTTTTCTTAATCAAATAGTAATGGTGTTGATCAAATATTGAATAGTAGCGAAAATTAATAAGAAAATATTGAGACCACTTTACTATCTTAACAAAGCCTTAAACTTGGGAGTTGTTTTGAAGAGGTTTTATCTTATCTCATTTTTAAACTTCATTCAAACATAAAATTTTTTAATTTCAAATTTTAAAACAGAACACAAAAAATAATTAAAATTTTTTTAATCTCAAAACATATATAATATAAAAAAAATTATATTCTAATAATTTAAATTTTATGATATTTTTATTTGAGTTTTTTCTCTCATTTTTTAAAATTCAATGAAACATCATAATTTAACTTATTATTATTATTCACAAATAATTTTATTATTGTTCATAAATTTCTCATCTCATTTTATTGTTCAAGCATCTTATTGATCAAATGTATAAGTGGAATGTTGCAAATCCATTTTGGATGTTCTTATTATTTCGAAATCGGAAAGACAATAAATAAATAAAAGGAAGGCTAGGTTTGGGGCACAAGATAAAACATAAAATTTTCATCTCATTTTATCATTACACAATTTTTAAATTCTCATACAAAATATAATAAACAATTCAACTTTTTCAAATTTAAAAATTTAAAAATAATATTTTAAACTTTAAAACAAATTATAAAATTTTCATCTCACCTTCCAAATCTAAACACGCACATTAGCAAGAAGGGATTTCCTGCAAGGTCCCCGCAAGAGTACATGAGCATTACTCCATGAAATCTTGTAGCTTATCTTATTGTAGATTGATTTGAAGTAAACCTTCCTCACATTGAGAGCTGATGCTTGTAGCAGCCAACTGCATCCCAGAGCTCTGTTTTGACGGGTATAAACCAAAGGAAAGTAGATTGGGAATTAGTTGCCAGACACAAAGGAAAGCAAAACAAATTAATGATGTTTTGGAAGGGTTGTGTGATGGATTCTCTGTTGTATAAAGCATGCTCCTTCTAGCTAGCTTGCAACCTGAGTGAGAGAGAGAGAGAGAGGGAGGAAAGTAGTTGCGAAAGAAATCGACGGTGAGTGGAATGGTGAGGACAGTGAGGGGTGAACGGACTGAGAGCTTGAGAGAGTGAACTTGAAGGGAGAGAGATCAAGGGCTTGAGAGCTTGAGAGAGTGCTTTCGAAGAGAGAGAGAGAGAGAGAGAGAGACGAACAGACAAGGAAGAGAGCAGCATGTAACGTGTGAGGCATCCTACAGTAAATATCATGGACTAATGAGGTGTTACCCTTCTATTGGGGGCGCAAAATGCCCAAAAGCACCACATCCGGTTTTAAGATAAATTCAAGTAAACTCATGGTTAAAATATAGTTGTAAAAAGAACTGTATGTCTATTATTTAAAATAAAAAATAAAAAATAATAAGTCCAAATGATAGATGACATTGTTAGTACCTTCCGGGAAGTTATGCATTACGATGTGGTATATATTTTCACTTTTTGATTTGGATATATATTCAATGAAATAATTGTTAAACAACCCAGTTATTTACATTCATGATCCAGTCAACAAAACACGTTTAGCAATTTGTATCAGAATATAAGTCACGTATTGGTTTTGAAGAAAAAGTCGAGCGAAAGTTAACAGTTAATTAATGAGTCAATGACAGAAGTACAAAGGGACTACCTCGGATTCGATCCTAATGACGAGGTCCAGGTTCAATAGTAGGCTGCGTGGTAAACTCTTGTTGAACGAGAAATGATATATAAAAAGAGTAACGTGAAGTATAAGTTCTATATATTTTTGTATAAGTTTTTTTTATAATATAAAAATATGGGTCCATAAAAAAAAATTGAGTTATATATATAAATTTTTTATTTTTTTATTTTTATAAGATTTATATGAAATTTGTTTATTTAAAACTTGTATATATAATTTTTTATATAAAAATTTGTACAAATTTCGAACTAAGTTTATTTTTTATTTATAAAAAAATGATATTTACAAGTAAAAATTTTACTTTTTCTTAATAAACCTACATTTTTATAAAATATTTGTATAGAGAATAATGTTAGTATGCATTTTGCTCTCCTCATTTTGACAATTCATATATTTAATTTTAACTTTTTTTATTTATTAATTAAAGAAGTAACTATTAATATATATATTTTTTATTTTTTAAAAATATTTAAAGATATTAAAAAAAAAAAAAAATTTACCTTGATGGTAACCAAAGAATTACCATTGGACGGCAGTACAGCATCACTCGTTATATAAAATGAGTAATGCTAGATACAAGCCTCAAATGTACAAGCCTTTTGTAAAAATGTGGGCCCCATAAAAAAAAGGTAAATTTTTCACACTTTTCCATGGTGATATCCGTTTTTTTATAAAGGGCTTGCGCGGGACTTGCGCATATGGGGCTTGTATATATCATTTCTCATATAAAATTAGTACGCATTAGTCAATGCTGAAGTTTCCAAACACATGGCGTGTATGATACAATCAGCTACAATGACGATGAAGTTTTCGAAGACATATGGCGTCTTCGGAAAGAGTTGATTGTCCACACTTTGTAATTATAATAAGAGTTTTGCTATATATTAATTATTATTCAACTCCTTGTTTGTTTTCAGAGATGAGATGAAATGAGATGAATTTGAAAAAATTGAATTGTTTATTTTATTTTGTATTGAAATTTGAAAAAATTGTAATGATTAGGTAAGAGAATATGAGATGAATTTGAAAAAGTTGAATTATTTATTTTATTTTATATTAGAATTTGAAAAAGTATAATGATGAAATTGAGATAAAATGAAATAAGATAAGAATTTTCCAAAAACAAACAAGGCCGTATCTCCATACTCAATAATTTTTTATTTCTTACTTTTTTTATTATGTTAAACCCATCACTGTTGACCTCTCTCTCAACTAGCTCTCTCTTCGACTTCTCTCTCCTCAAGCTCTCTCTCTGAGCTCTTTCTCTCCTCATGTTCTCTCTCTTCAACCTCTTTCTCTCATCGGCTCTCCTCTCTCTCATCAAGCTCTCTCTCACCAAGTCATCTCTCTTTTCAAGAGGGGTGGAGATGAAGCCAATTCACACGTAAGATGTGGAGTAGTGTGGGATTTGGCACAGTGGAGAAGACATACTCCAGCTACAATATTATCATATTTGATTGAATTTAGCAACAACAAAAAAAAAAATAAATGATTTTGTTTCGCAACTCCAGAGCCTTCGTTTTCCTATCATTCGTAGTATGCGCGCGAATCAGCCTCGTTAACTGCCTGATGTATATTACGAAAAATTGTTCGCTGCAATCTAATGAAACTGCCGGCACTTCTTACCAAGGGAAGCCGATCAGGGTCCTGGTGGCTACTTTGGCCCCCGGAGTTTTCCGAAACGATGGATTCTTCAATAATACCTCTGACGGTATCTACGGCCTTGCCCTCTGCCGAGCCGATATTACTCTTGGGATCTGCCAAGCCTGTGTCAATTCGGCCTCTACAGAAATCGCACGTGAGTGTCCATCCAGTAGAAGTGCCATCATATGGTTCGATGAATGCATTCTAAGATACTCCGACGAAAACTTTTTTGGAAAGGTACAGACGAGTCCAGCGCTTACCTGGTGGAATCCCAACAATACAAGGGACACTAGTTCTGTAGCATTATCTCTAATGTATAAACTAGTGGCCGAAGATGTAGAAACAAAGGGTTCGTGGTTTGGGGCAGTGGATGATGTGACTCAAAGCAGATATGGGATGGTGCAGTGTACTAGAGATATCAATAGTAGTTCTTGCGCCGATTGTTTAGAGTATTTGATAAAAGAAGCTGAAAAATGTTGCATATCGAAAGTAGGGTGGAGAATTTACACCCCGAGTTGCAATATAAGGTATGAGAACTACCCTTTCCTTCAGCAGCCACCTGCACCGTCGCCCCAACCAGTGCCTCCACCGCACGTGCCCCAACCCGTGCCTCCACCGCCCCCCGGTAAGGCGCCCGATATTTGAAAATTTTTCTGGGATTCAGATACCAGCTCAACCTTTTCCCTGCGTATTTTGACTTTTTATAATGTGCGTTTAGGCCTATTTGCCGACATTCCCTAACTAATTTAAAGAAGAAACAATTATTTACCTTCCGTGCCCCAACCCGGAAATGGTAAGGCCTAGGTACTTTGAAGGTTCTTTGAAATTTTACCCTGCGTATTTTGGATTTTTTATAATCTGCGTTTAGGCCTATTTGCAGAAAACTTCATAATTAATTTAAAGAAGAAACAATTATCTAAGACCTTCCAATTATAAAAATACGAATATTAGACAATCATATTTTTAAATTTTCAAATGACAAAGATTCGGTAAATCTAAGAAAATATGTTAAAAGAGGGGTGGAATTGGAGGGGAGGGAGAGATCTAAACTGATGATATAAAGATGACTAGGTAATGGCAGTCTTCAGAACACAGAGTAATTGGGAGATCAAAGAGGCTAATGAAGTATTCAATAAAGATTGCAAACATGAATGTAGTTGGCAGTTCTCCCATGGGTTTACATTATTATTTCCACTGCTCGGGTGAATTAAGTGGGTACTGAAATTATTCTCTATTCAAATGATAGCAATGATTTTTGCATCAGGGGGTGGCTCATAGACTTGCCTTATTTATCATATTTTGAGCTAGCAGGACATGTCCCAATATATTTTTATGAAAAATTTTATGCATCAGCTACTATTCACTCACAAACTCCACGTTTATAGCTTTTTCATAAGGTGTAGAGGTGTTTTCATAGAGTGCAGGATCTAGGGTAGTGAATAGTGACTTATGAGAAGAATTTTTTTATATTTTATTGATCTTTCGTTGATTTTTAAGATACTTTGTGAAAACTTACAGTTGTGTTGTATGACGAGACTGCAGGAAAAAAAACAACAATGATTGTAATCATTACTATATCCTCAATTGCAGTAGTTGTAGCTCTCTGTGGTTTATGGTTTTATTCATTCCATGCCAGGAGGAAGAGACGAGGTAGATTTAGTGTATTTACTCTATTAATTAAAACACAATTGTAGTTCTAGACTGCCACTAACGTTTAATCTATTTTGCTACTCAGAACAAGAAATTCCACTCCAAGAATTTGAAGGTTCACCATCAATGGACATAAGTATGCATGTCGGGGATCATGACAAGACTGGAGAAATGCATTACTTCAATCTAAATACCATACTGACTGCTACAAACAATTTTTCTGACTCGAATAAGCTTGGAGAAGGTGGTTTCGGCCCTGTTTATAAGGTTGAAAAACATCTAGTTTTTTACATATCCATTTTCAGAAATTTATTTGAACATTTACATTGGAAAATAGATGATTACATAACATACAGAAATTTTAGAAATTGTCGGAGATCACTGGTATCTGAATAATTGTTACAATCACTTGATTTTAGAAGAAAAAATGTTCTGCCAGTGAAGCAGGCTTGTTTGGATATTAAGAATATCTCAGAATATTTATAAATAGTAATGAATAGTTTATGAATAGTAATAAATCAGTTTGAAAATATCTAAAAACAGTTGTATTTCTAAACACATTTTAATGTCGTAAGATATAGAACTTGTACACATACCATCTACCATTACTCTGCGATAAATTTTTTTCTTCGGCTGAAAAATGTTACCAGGGCAAGCTAATAGATGGAAAGGAAGTAGCAGTAAAAAGGCTTTCAATCAAATCCAAACAAGGTATTGAAGAGTTCAAGAACGAAGTGATGTTCATTGTGAAACTTCAACACAAAAATCTGGTGAGGCTCCTGGGATGCTGCCTGGAAGGAGCTGAAAAGCTTCTTGTCTACGAATACATGGCCAACACTAGTCTAGATGCCTTCCTGTTTGGTTTGCTCTCTCTCTCTCTCTCTCTCACACACACGGGCTCACACGCTAACGTTTAGCACCTGTTCATCATTTGCCAATCATTTCTCTAATGCTAAGGCAAAAATATCTTATCCGAGTGAAATTTGCCTTATTATTACAATGCAGATCCAACAAAACGTAGAGACCTAGACTGGGCTAAACGCGCAAATATTGTCAATGGGATCGCAAGGGGTGTTCTATATTTACACGAGGACTCCCGTCTCAAAATCATCCATAGAGATTTGAAAGCAAGTAATGTGCTATTAGATGATGAGATGAACCCAAAGATATCGGATTTTGGTACTGCTAGAAATTTTGGTAGCAATCAAATTCCAACACTAACAGAATCGTGGGTACATAGTAAGTCAAACCCCATTCACGATACTTCATTTCGACAGTCCACTGATGCTGCTTAATACTGAAAAATTGTTTGCGGACCCGATCGAACTAAATTTTGGGTTGGTTTCGATACTTAGAATATCTCAATATATTTGTAAATAGTAATAAAATAGTTTGAGTTGAGTTATTTTTTTGAATTTTGAATAATAAGAGAAAAAGTTGAATACACATATTATAAATTTAAAAAATTATTTGAATATAAGTTTTTAATATTATTTTTATTTTGAAATTTAAAAAAGTAATATTATTTTATGTGTTTTGTTTGGGAGTTTGAAAAAATTGTAATGATTAGGTGATGATTATATGAAAAAGTGAAAGATTTTGAAATTTAAAAATGTTGTGTTTAAGTGATGTTTGAGAATGAAATATTTGAGAATACTTAAAAACAGTTGTGTTGTCAAACGTATTTTAGGATTCGTTTGAGAAGTGAGATGACATAAGAATTTTGTAAATAGTAATAAATTATGTAAATAATAGTCTTTCACTTTTTCCCTTAACGATAATATATTACATCTAGAACAGTGATGGTTTCTCTTTTTTGGCTTTTTACTGATTGAATCCATCCTGTGCTATAAAACTTTATGCAATAGTGGGTACATGGCGCCTGAGTACGCAATGGAGGGACAATTCTCAATAAAGTCTGATGTTTATAGCTTCGGAGTTCTAATGCTAGAAATCATAAGTGGGAAAAAGAACAGTGGTTTGTATCATCCAATTACAGAGCGTGCACAAAGTCTTCTGCCACAGGTAGGCCTGATCTCTTCCTTATTTGTTTCTCCAGCTTAAATATAAAGTTATATGTTGAGATAATGAAAAGCAATACAAAACGGGCATGGCGACTTTGGAATGAAGGCAAGGGAGTGGAGTTGATAGATCAAACATTGGTCGACAACTGTCCTTTGAGTGAAGCTCTGAGATTGATTCATATCGCGTTGTTGTGCGTGCAGGAAGACCCTAATGATAGGCCTACCATGTCATTGGTAGTTCTCATGCTTGCTAGCAGATCGATATACCTACCTGAGCCATCTGCACCTCCATTCTCTATTGCTAGATTTACCTCTTCTGATAAATCTACAACAACTGGGGCCGAAACAGGATTTTCCATTTCTGATCAATCTTCAACTATTGGGGCCGAGGCAGGAAGGGTCGTGTCTGATCAATAATAACATGCTACATGCTCATCAAGATTGTTTTTGAATCGTTTTCATACCTTTTACTGGTTGTTTGATACAGTTTTTTTTGTAATTGTTTAATCGAGAGAATTTATATCTGTATAAAGCTGGTTTGGGCACTTTGACTATTTCAGAATTCAATGAATAGTAGAAAAATTGTTTTAATTAAGATATTTCGTTAGATTTTGGAAAAGGAAAGATAAATAGTTGAATAAAAATATTAAAAAATTAAAAAAATTGTTTACATTTAATTTTTTAATATTATTTGATCAATAATAATATGTTACCTCCCATGAACATCTGTTTGCTAAACATACGATCAGGAGAATGTAAATCCTTGCATAGTATGGGTCATACTGTCTCTAACTGTTATCTGTATCAAATGAATAGAGAGTAATTTATATAAAAAAGGAAATGCATATGATAATTCTGTAAACATCCCAAGACCAAAGCCCACTATTTTAACATTGAAGGATCGATTAAGCACATACACATAACAAAAATTCATTTTAATATGTCTATTTAATTTGCAAAGCCAGAGACACAGATAAAAGGCAATTTTTGGTTTGTGGCATATCTCACTATTATTTATTATTGTATTATTATTTTTCACATACTTTTTACTACTATTCATTATTCTATCATTAATTTTTTATTAAATTTTCATTATTATTCACAAAATACCTCAAAATATGTCACTACCAAAACACAACCTAATATATATTAAAGAAAAAAAAACAATATTCTCCGACTTAATTCATTTGACTGTCACTTTTCAAGATTAACATTTTTTTAGAATATCCTTTATATATAAACTAACAAAAAATTATGTCTCCATTGCACGTTATGCGGTTCCACAATTGCTGGAAGAGGAATGATGCGCAACTGTTATAAAACGTTTATGTTTTATATCTATAAAAGAAGTTTAGTTTCCTTTTATGAAAAACGTTTCTGCTTGTTTGATTGAAAAACTCTCAGTTTTAATCCCAAACAAAAAAGATCCAAGAATCATAAGATAACCATTTGATATTTATACCACACACATAGAGATCAAGTATATTCCAAGGTATGACCAGATTACCAGATGTCGAGCAGTAAAGATCAATCCGTAGCACAAATATACAAGATCATAGCAGTTTATCAAGGAAGAAAAGAAAATAATGAAAGAAAATGAAAGAACACACCGATATACGTGGTTCGACCCTAATGGTCTACGTTCAAGGCAGGAATGGACCTCAGAGATCTTTATTGAGAATCAATACTTCACAGCGGAGCCTCAGTACATATAGTGTTACAGAACCATCACAGAACTCACAAGAAATCGCACAGATTTCTTCTCTCAAATGCAAACCCTAGAAACCCTAGAATCGCACCTCTTTCTCTTTGCCTCTCTGTTTCATACGATATGTATAGAATGAATCAAATCGCATAGGGTTATAGGTTAAAGATGAATATATATGTTACAATAGATGCTGCCACGTGTAATAAATCCAACGATACAACAAAGCAACTTCTCAGCTGCAGAAGTCACGAGCTCCTCACATGATTGATTAAAATGGTATTGCTTCAAGAGCCCAGATCAAGCCACATGTTCATCATCCAAAGGATCACCTAATAACAATATTAGAAATCACAGGCAACAAATAAAATGTATTGACATACATATTACAATTTTTTATTGTAGCTGAACCCATACGTCCCAGTACTGATAATTCTAGTTCGAGGTTAGAGTTATTCAGTTTTGCATTCTGATCACATTTTCATTATACTATGTTAACGTGACAGTACTCATCTACCCTTAGATCAGCTATTATTTTTTAAATGACAAATTTAAAAATTGATGAATAACATCACATCTTCACAATAAGACATGAGTAAGATGAGGTTGTGGTCTGGGACAGAATTAGGATTTGGTATTTGAGGGGGCGATTGGCAAAATGTGCGGTATAATGTATATCATGTCAGCATAAGTAATATGTATTTTTTGCACGTGACTATATAAAAAAATAACCATACGTCATAAAATTATACAATTATTCTCGACTTACTCATATTTTTTTAAATTTAAAAAAAAATTATAGATCAAGAATAAACATGAAAAAAGTATCTAATAATATAAAAGTCGTTAAATTTTTATTGTATAGTTGTATTACTATTAATAAGTAAATTAAAAAAAAAAAAAGAGCATGTGAATAACTAATAAATTCTTCACAAAAGAAAATAAATTCTTCACATATTCTCTCTATCTCTCTAGAAATATCTCATCAATCATCTAGCTAGATAAATCTGCTGCCTCCCATATGCAAGAATCTTCCAAATTGGTTTTAACTATTAGATAAACTCTCTTGAAACTTCTAACTATTTAACTAATTAATATGTGGTTAAAAACATCTCAAAGGTTGTAAAGGAAGATTATGTACAGGTGATAGGCAAGAAACTCAATAAGTCAAGAATGAATCAAATGAGAAAAAAAATAAAAAAATCATGTAACTATGTAAGTTCAGAAAGACAATAAAAACTTATATGATATCATTGACATGAAACTAAATAAACCACACAATGCACACCAAAGACAAATAAAGAGAGATAGAGATGTCAAATCAAGGCTATTATGTTAATAGATTTAAGGATATTTGAGTTATATACAATATGTTTGAGTGTTGGGGGGGTTTAAAAATATTTACACTTCAAATTGTAATTATATAATATATAAAACTAATTTTTAAAACTTTTGGGGGACGCTAGCCCCTGATCTACGACATAGTTCCGCCCTTGGTTGTGGTATATATCTTTTTTTTTTTGTCTATATCACACCTCTGTCATATGTTCATCATATTGTATTGTAGTATATGCCTAAAATCCTTATTTTTTAAATGGTCTTTACTTCTATGCATTCCATGATGTGTTTGTGATTTCAGTTGGTAACCTAGTATTTATTAAAAAAAAATGAAATAATTACAAAATAAATAATTTGTATGAGCCTCAAACAAATAAATTTTGTGCAGTCTTTTTGTATAAAAAAATAGATCACACTTCAAAAAATGTAAAAAAAAACTATGAATTTTTTAGTAAAATCCATTTTTCCACAAATAACATGTACAAAATTTATTTATTTGAGATTTACATCTAACATTATTCTTTATATACGATACTGTATACGTCATTTTTTTTTCCTAATCGAACCCGCTATAAATTAGGTTGAAGAACATTAATTTTTCATTTATATCGAAACTAGAAAGTACCATCTGATCCGATTACTTGTCCAAACGAGTCTCAGGCTGCTGCTCCCAATAAGATTCACACGATCTCGTGATAGTAAATGGCGGCATTTGGACCGGTCTTTGCCTAAAGTTTTAAGTTTCTAAGCACTATGACTATTCTCCGCTGATTACGGCATTTTGACTAAGTCATAATAGTATGCATTTTTCTTTTTTTCTTCCTCTTGCTTCCTCCATTACCTAAGGTCAACGAGCGTGTACCTGAATGGTTATTTGGTCATAGACCAACATCACGAAATAATTCCCAATTTTTAATTTATGATTTTTTTCGGATTTAGATTGGGAAATTCGGGGTTTGCAATAATTTTTTTGTGGGGTTTTGGAATTTAGGTCAGGTTACTCTTGGAATGGGTCCTTACATTTGTTTTGTATGAACCCACAAATAGATAGAAGGCAACAAAGTGCAAAAAATAAAAAAGAAAAAGAAAAGGCCTCTTATCATGTATGGCTATGGCATGCACCAAATGGGACAAAAATTGGTATAAAAATTGAGATTGACATGTTGGTGTTGTTCTCACGTTTGCAATTCGATGACACCTTTTATACTCCTAATCATCCTATTATCATACAAGTCGTCTCTTTTTCCAGTCAAATATGATGTTTTGGAAGATTAAATAATTACAAGGACTGTTAACAAAAATGTCTCTAACACAAATAAAATAAAAATAAAAATAAAAAGTCTGTGCATTCTTTTTTAATGACGCTTCTGAAACCAGCAATTTCTTAGTAAAATCACCTCGATAACATGAGTATTACTCAAAGTCCTACTTTCCTTCAACTGTACACGTCTATGACTATAAAATGGTGACAACAAATTAATTACGATTAAGAAAAAAAAAATAAGTTCAATAAAAAAAATGAATGGAACAAGACTACAAGTCTACGACTAATTAGCAATAAATTAGTGCGAAATGGGTACGAACCAAGCTCCCCCCCACCCCACCCATACGCGTTTACCTTCTCCCTGCTTTAAAACTCTCTCTCCCCCTCGCTCCGTCTGTCGGTATCTCTTCCCCCTATTTGCAGGGGTACATTGATTGTCGATCGTCTTCTTGTCCTCAAAATACGATCCCAAATCCTTTCCAGCCAGGCCCGCCTCTGTTTCTGTACCCGTCTATGTCTCTTTCTCCCTCTATCTGAAGGGAAATGAATTTCGATTTCCCTTCAGATCCATGGAATCCAACCCATTTTTTCTCTGCAATATTATCTTGTGTCTCTCGTTTTTACTAAATTCATCAATGTCCAGATCTTGACACGCCCAAACCCTATCAGATCTGTATCCAAGTTCTTGTCATAGTACAGCCCAACTTGCCTGAGTATTGCCTCTCTGTATTTTTTCCTTCTGTTTGGTTGTTGGTAAAATCTCATCTCATCTCAGCCGCCCGATCAAGACCTACCTCCGAAAATGAAGGGCTCAAGTCGATTTTTCACGATCGGGCTCGTGGCCTCTTGGTACTCCTCCAACATTGGGGTCCTCTTGCTCAACAAATATTTGCTCAGCAACTACGGCTTCAAGTACCCGATCTTCCTGACCATGTGCCACATGACCGCTTGCTCTCTGCTCAGCTACGTTGCCATCGCATGGATGAAGATGGTCCCCATGCAGACAATTCGGTCCCGGGTCCAATTCTTCAAGATCGCTGCACTCAGCCTCGTCTTCTGCATCTCGGTCGTCTTTGGCAACGTCTCGCTCCGCTTCTTGCCCGTCTCCTTCAACCAGGCTATTGGGGCCACGACGCCGTTTTTCACTGCTGTGTTTGCCTACCTCATGACCTTGAAGAGGGAGGCTTGGCTTACCTATGTGACCCTCATTCCTGTTGTCACCGGGGTGGT
>QEOT01001519.1:14565-81793 GCA_003123785.1 Pterocarya stenoptera
GGGGGGGGGGAGGGCGGGGGGACGTGGCGACACTTGTTGAGCTACTTCGCTATGCATTTGGCTCCAGTTTTATTTGGAGTTGCTGCAAATTGTGGAGATGGGTGGGGAGGAATGTATAAAAGAATTAAGTCGTGGTTGTTCGGCTGGAAAATCTAGGAAAAATTATCTTTCAGTTTCTCCCAGCTGAACCTAGTTCAACTCTTAGCCTGGATGCTAACATTTAAGGATGGAGCTTTGTTTGACTGCATCGAACTTAATACGTTGCTTTAATCTCACTTCCCGTTTCTTTATTTTAAATAATCTTTTGAGGTTTGTATGTACTTACTTGTGTTGTACCATAACCTTGATTTCAAAACTTTAGAAATCATTTGTTTTCTGTTTTGGAAGATTTATATTTGGTTGGTTGAATCATTAATGGATTTCTGGTTAGAGACACTCGCACTAATAATTACCCTGTACTTCTTTGATTGACAGTTGTCTCTTTTCTAGCGAGACATCATTAGTATGAGGTAGATGCCTTCTAAATTTTGTGGTCTTTTTTCTTATGGTCACAGGGTGAACCGAGTTTCCATCTGTTTGGGTTCATAATGTGTGTAGCAGCTACGGCTGCGAGGGCGCTCAAATCTGTTCTACAAGGGATTTTGCTGTCATCAGAAGGGTAAGGAACTCCCATGCATCCATCATCTCGAGACTGAAGTTGATGGGATAAAACTTTGTTCTGTATTTGGGATTTTGGAAATTTAAAGTTTGGATTATTTTAAAACTAAAAACGGTACTGAGAGGCCTGCAATATTATTTTAGGGAGAAGCTGAATTCTATGAACCTCCTGCTTTACATGGCTCCAATAGCTGTTGTCTTTCTGCTACCCGCAACACTTATTATGGAAGAAAATGTGGTTGGCATCACCCTGGCTCTTGCTAGAGACGATATAAAGATCATATGGTACTTACTATTCAATTCGTCGCTGGCATATTTTGTGAACCTGACCAACTTTTTGGTCACAAAACACACCAGTGCTCTCACTCTCCAGGTATGGCCACTTAATACAGACTAATTTCCATTTGTTATCCTACATTTTATGGTTGCAGTTAATTACTTGTATTGTCCTTGAGCTGTAAGAAATCAAGATTTTCCTTCCCTATATAGTTATGACTTAGGAGCAATGGTCTTTACTTTGCCAATCACCAAAATTTAGCTGCTCCATTGCCAATAAGATATTTCGTATTGGGATGCCTTGGATGTTCGCAAAATCCATGCGTGATATGCTGGAAATTGGTGAGGTGAGAAATTACAATGGATTATGTTATTACCTTGAGATCATCTCCTGATGCTACTTGTGGTGGTTATGGAAGGAGTTAACAGTTGAAGATAAGCAGTTGTCTCTTATGTTGGTGCCCATGGAAACTCAATTGCAGCAATTTGTTTTAAGCATCATTTTTGTATTTTTGAAAAAGTATGGAGATAATAGGGATAATAATAAGTTGGAGCTCTAGGCATCGCCAATCAAGAGAGTGGTGAAAGAATCATCTAAGATGGTTTTGCTCATGGATGATGGGATGCAATAGATTGGTCCCATTGAGGGGGTGCTTTGGTTTAAGCCAAAGGCAGCTCTTGGAAGGATGGTTAAAATTATGTGGGTTGAAGATGCAGGGAACAAAGTCCATGTTTGCCACATTCCAAGTGAGGAGGATAGTGCTTTTATAGACTTTGTAGATCTCATATTGTATATCATTACGTTGGCTGTTTTTGACTACTGAATCTATCTTATTCAGAGCATAAGAGCTTGCTGATAACACACTTTAAAAATGTTTAGCAGTATAGTTTGCCCTAAAGCTGTCCCAGCCGCTTTGTTCACTTTACCCGTCTATTTGTGTTTCAAAAGGCTCGATGCATATAATATGCAATGTTGCCTTATTTTTCCCTTCATTTATTGCTTCTATTTGATTTGGAAGTTTGAACTTTGTAAAACGAGTCCTTGGTTGCTGCTTCAGGTACTAGGAAATGCAAAAGGAGCTGTTGCTGTGGTGGTTTCAATTTTAATTTTCAGAAATCCTGTCTCGGTTACTGGAATGCTCGGTTACTCGCTCACAGTCTTCGGAGTTATACTCTACAGTGAAGCCAAGAAACGAAGCAAATGACTTCGTTATGGGAGAGGATGTAGTGGATGTTCCTATATTTTGATTTTCTAAAAGCAAGTACAGCATCAACGCCCGTGGAGCGGGGATTTGGGCCACATGCTAACAGTTGGTAGCATGAGCATTATATTGCCCTCTAATTTTTTGCCGGGAAGCCCAGAGATCGGCTTCCACTTGTATCAGCAACAACCCAGATTAGCCAAAAAGTAGAAAAGTTCAATAAGTGACTTATATGCCTCTATTACTCCCTGTTTGGGGTTTTGGAATGTCTTTTTTTTTTTTTTTTAATTATTGATTATAATTATTCTTTCAGGAAACGGCTGTAGATTGGGTCTATTATACACAATCGATATGTTAATTAACATTTCACATTATATTGATTAATTAATGAAAATCGTTCATGATCTTGCCATTCTGAGGTTATACATCGCTGCATTTAAGGAATTTCTTCTAAATTCATAGCGCACAAGGATATCAAATACGTGTGTGTATACAAACATGAAAATTAACTAAGAACCAGTCCACGGCGAGATTTGGCGATGCAAAGTCGGGGATTGGACCTTTGCTCTCCGGAAAAGTCAAGAAAGGACGCCATGGGACTCAAAGATGCGTGCCCGGGTCAAAGTAAAGGGGAACTGAATGACTATAAGGGAAAGAAAAAACCAAAATCATAATGCATGATATCACTTTCAGAGGACCAAGTCAACCATACCCTTTATAAAAACCATAGTGTGGCAAAAATCTAACCCTTGAATTAGCTTCAGGCAATGACACCAGATGAACTACTCATCATCCATAAGATCGGCTTCGACCTTGGTTTCCACCACCATGCTTTCCACTTGAGGCTCCCCCTCCTCTTCGGACTTGAACTCCAATTTATGTCTGGTCTCTACTTTAGGCTTGGCCTGCACTTTACGCTTGGTTTCCGCTTTAGGTCTGATGTCGACTTGAGGCCTGGCTTCAACTTGAGTTTCGATCTCATCTTCTTCTAACTTGGGAGCCAAGTAGAACCTTATGTAACCCATCTCCGCCACTTTGTACTCAACTACCCCAGGAAGATCTGAAGACAGGCTGATTGTCACTTGGTTTGCCAAAGGGGTTGCCTTTGTGAATGAGTTCATATACCTCAGAGCAAATGTCAATGTGACTGGCTCCTCCATCTCTATGACTGTAGCTTCTTCTGGCTGTAAATACCAACATCAACATGACAAAAGAACCCATAGGTAAGTCCGTCCTGTAACAGTCTCTCAATTCTGGAGAAAACAGAAGCAGGAACGTCTAGAGCCCTACATTGCTAAGAGGTGTATAACCAAATGACTAAATATCCACTTTCCAATGGTTCATGTTGAGTTTCAAAATTACAAGTAGCTCTGTTTTATACAATTAATTTCAAGACTACAGAACGTCACTAACCTTGTCCACAGTAGTATTCTGCCTGCAAACAATATTGGCAGTCCCAATATCACCTCTGGTGGAGAACTTCACACCTTCCTTTGTCACGGATATAACAACTGCAAAAATCACCATTACACCCAGAATGATAGTTCTGAATTTCTGACACGTCTACAGTGTGAAACAAATTAACTTTTCATTAATAATTATAAAGTAACTCTAACAAGGAAGAAAGTGAGAATGCAGAATACCAGTGTCACCAATGGTGCTAAGGTCCTTGCAAATCCTTGCAAACTCAGCCGATGGCATCCGAACAATGGCTTGGAACTCTGCTTCTGGGATCCCAAGGTGCTCACTGTC
The DNA here is from genome assembly GCA_003123785.1 of Pterocarya stenoptera. Classification (NCBI taxonomy): domain Eukaryota; kingdom Viridiplantae; phylum Streptophyta; class Magnoliopsida; order Fagales; family Juglandaceae; genus Pterocarya; species Pterocarya stenoptera. The sequence goes on from QEOT01001519.1 coordinate 18,453, forward strand.
TATGTCCATCAGCTTCATCTCGAAGTCAGAAATCTTGTCTTGAGCTTCATGCCAAGAAAAAGCAGCAAGCAATCAAATAACTCTCCAAAGGAATAAAAAGCATACCACATTCAGTGAAGAGAGTCCCAATTTCATGTAGCAAACTCATGCATCCGGACAAACAACCTAAGCTTAAGCACAGTAAATTTTTACCAAATCGGGCCAATTTACAGACCTGCGAGCACTTTTTTTCGTTCATTCATTCCAATAACCAACGGAGCAAAGATAAACTCAAAAAATTTATTAAGCCACAGAAAATTTCAGCAATTCATAGTTTGCATTTTAAAAGAGCCACAAAAATGATATATCATGAAAGGAAACTAGAGTCTAGAATCTTCAACTTAATATCTCTATAGTAGGAGACCATCAAAAGAAAAGCAAAGTATTGGTCCAACGCTCCTATGTAACTATTTTGTTCTTTCAAACATTAATAGAATCAAACAGAACTGATTTTCGCCTTTTCTTCATGCCCTTTCCCACATTTCCTCGGAAACCACCAATGTTACAAATAGAATTTAAAGGAAAGGGAGTGAAATCTTACTAGGGCTCTCGAACATAAAGGTGACAGAGTCGGCGCCGTCATCTGCCTTGATCGTGACGATGTCGTCGTTGCCAGCACACTTGAGCATCTTGGCCATGTTGTTGAGGTTCATGCCCATGGAGAGATTGCGGTCGCAGCGGTAGTGCTCGAAGCCCTCGGATCGGAGGAGGAGGGCCACCAGGGCGACGTGGCTGGAATCCATGGCCTGAAGTGAGAACCCCGCGGGCGAGCAGTCGAAGTTGGCGTCATTGACAAGGTCCTTGATTGCTTCCAGAACCTTCTTTAGAAGACCGCCTTGGACCAGCCTTAGCTCCAGCATTTTTCTCTGTGACTTCGACAAGTTAGAACGCGAACTCAATTTTTCAGAGTAATTTTAGGGTTTAGTTTTCTTTCGAAGATCTCCCCGCGCGCGCGCGCGCTTGAGAGAGAGGGAGCGTTATTCATGTGGTTGTGGCACTCTCTTTGGCGGGAAATGGAAACAGTCCCACCAGAATCAATGTGGAAACGAAACCGTTTTCGGAGCTCTGTCTTTACTCTTTCATACTCTTTCGAAACAGGTCAAGGTTAATATTGTCAAGTGATAAAAGCAATCGAGACAATGGCTCGTACTTTCCTTTTTTGAAAAAAAAAAAAAAAAATTACAAATCGTTGTTGTAGTAAAAAAAAAATTTATAAATAATAGTGAAATGATTCGTAAATAATAATTAAATAATTTGAATTAAGATTTTCATTAGATTTTAATAAAGAAGAAAGAAAAAGTTAAATAAAAATATTATATAATTAAAATATTGTTAAAATATAATTTTTATTTTATAGATTTAAAAAAACTGAATTTTTTATATGAAAATTTGAGACTATGATAATGATTAGATGAAAAATTATGAAAGGAAAATTAAAAAATATTTACATTTAAATAATATTTAAATATTAAAATCAGATGAGATATAACAATAGTAACTGCATATCCAAACGAGATTTTAGTAACATTCGATGTTATAATTGTTGTTCGCGCAACTTGCATCTATGAATACTCATGATGTATTGGGCCATGATCATAACAGTCGCTAGATCTAAGCACCAACAAATAATTAAAATAACGATTTTGATAGAGTTGAGATGAAAATTAAATTAAAAATAAAAATAAAAAACAAAAAACAACTAATTTGATTAACTTTGCATTGCACGGTACTTTTCTTGAAAATTCTATTAAACAACTTTACACCCTACACCTGCTTTTATTTTTTTTCTTTGCAGGTGCTTAATATTGGACTATTAAGTAGAAAAACTCTTTCTTCTTTCCCCCAGTGCTAAAGTCTATATTTCTTCCAATTTGATTGATACAAAAATAAGATTAATTTTTCCAAAGCTTCCTATAGTTATGTATCTTCTTTCAAGCAACATCAACATTTACTAATTATATATTTTTTTTCAAGAAATCCCCAACTAAATGAAATAGAAAACGGAATTGACAAATGTTCTCAAGGTAAATCTCTGGCAAATGAGAAAGCAGCAAGAATAAGCGGCCTTTTCACACTCCATATCTTTGTAACAAGCCAATACAAAAAGTACATAAAGCTCGTGAAATTCTGCAAATGGGTCCTGCGAATCATTTTACATCAGTTGGATTGGCATACCATATATCAAGCAAACACAACAGTATGCTCAACACTGACGAGCAAAAAGGGAACACGGAGAAGAACCAAGTTTTGCCAGTTCCCCACCCCTGAGATCAGGAATCAGAAGAAACACGCAATAATAATAATAATAATAATAATAATAAAAAGCAATGTAATCAAACCCATAGTTAAGGATTGGGATTTTAAGCCTCTGGAATGGAGGCTGCTGCTGCTGCACGTTTGATTGATGCAGACTTGATAAGATGATTGTAGCTCCCTTTCTCCTTGAAAAGCTGGGAGAAATGGTGTTTGCAATATAAAATCCCCTCCAGGGCTGCATAATTAGATGGGGTTATAGGACAACCGCCGTGCGAGCACTTGAAACATGACTTATGATAGGCCTGGCTCTCCACTGTCACCTGCAAATTTTTTGTTTGAAAAATCCATTTGTAATCCACGTTATCAAAGACGTAAAAAATGATTGAATCTAATTGGGGTCAAAATTACATGAAAGGGGGATCGTTTTCATTTTATTTTTATCAGTATATATCACCCTGGTAATGATGCCAAGCAATTGCAGTACATTGTATGCATCTACCTGCATAACTTTATGCATGTACAGCCAAAGAGTATTGACAACTAGATTCGCACAGCTACCCATCAAAAAAAAAAAAAAAAGATCTGCACGGGTCATAGAAAAGTTTTAGATGCTTTTGGATTTATTGGTAAAATACCCAACGGGCAATTTCCCTTATTTGCATTTCGCTATTATCTGCTTTTGTACATATAATTACTACTTTTTTTATAAGTATATATAATTATATATCCTACTATTGGAGTTTAGAACTAGCAACTTTGGGAAAGGCTTCACTCATTGCCAAAGAAACTTGACCGAGCCAAGCCTGAATATATGCTATCTTCTTTTATTTTTTATCCTCGTTGACTCTATGCCCATCTTCATTAGTCTCAGACTTGGCCCAGCTTGGCTCCTATATACTTTTATCTGTTCTGTTCGTTCTTCCACAAATAACTGCCAACCTGATCCCCAAGCAACATTCCACACTTATTTCCTTACTTTTATTTTATAGGTAAAAACTTGATTACCTATAAAAAAATTATAAGTAAAAACTTATTTTCTTACTATCAACTAAAACATTAAGGGTGGGTTTGGATAGACAGCACAGATGAGATGAGATGAAATATTTTGTTGAAAATTAAATAAAATATTGTTAGAATATAATTTTTTAGTATTATTTTTATTTTGAAATTTGAAAAAAGTAGAATTGTTTATTATATTTTTGTATATAAATTTGGAAAAGTTGTAATAATGAGATGAAATGTTTTGTGTATCCAAACCCACCCTAAAAGGGTCATCCAAACTGCCACCAGGAAAAGAGGAAAAAATATGCATTGGAAAAAACACAAATGGAAAAAATATGCAACTGAATAAAACTTCAATGCAACCTCCCGTGTAGCATGTAACAACAAATTAACCTGTTAGAAATTTAGAATTTTACCTTCTCCAGTGGATAAGCAGTTTTACCACAGGTAGCACACTTTTCTTGTGTCCCAGAAAACATGCTGGCAGCTTTGCTTGGTGACCTAGTCTGAAACCAACTCAAGCTTTTGAGAATCAGTGACGACATCCAAATACAATAAATTTGTCCACTCATAATAGAATCATAAAAACTGAAGTGCAATATGGAAAATTACCAGCTCAGGAGTTAACTTCTCAGCTGACTTTGCAGCTGTTAAGAATGAAACCCATGGCAACTTAAGTATGCAAAAGAGCAAATCTCAACAGAAGAAGAAATATAGAACTTCTCTGGGAAATGAAAAGACGTACGTGACTGAAAATTCTTGTTGAAATTACCCGTCTCCTTGAATAGCTGTTCAAAGTGAGGCTTACAGTATAAAACCCCTTCCATTGAAGAATAGTTGCTGAGCTGAAAACATAAAAGTTACACACCTCAATAGCCTATTTAGAATCAGCCCACAAAAACAGAAGTTGCTAATCTTCACTAAACAGGATCTGTGTTAAAGCAAACCATTCTTGCTTACATTATGAACCTGTATGGTAGCAACACGAATAATGCAAGTAATTCTCTCAATAGTTTATATATATAGGACCAAAGATTTATCATTCTATTCTTTTTTAATCATAAAACTTTTACAGTGTAGCCAAAGCGGACTCTAATTGGAAGGGATGTTTACATCCCCTACCAGGTTAGGCTTAATTATCCCAGGAGGCCCAATGACCAAAGCGTAGTCAGTGCACGAGCCGGCGAAAGGGGAAAGAGGCCCAGGGCCAGTGCGGGAGGAAAGTAGACATGGAATGATGGGACGCTAACATTTCTGACACTGCCCTGAATGTAGTGGTAGAGCCATGCTGCTCTTAAGGACATATATGAAACGCAGATAGGGATCACGGTAAGGCCCCCTATCCCTGACAAAGTGCACGACACAATCCCCTAACCCTGACAAAGGGCATGACACAATCTCCTATCCCTAACAAAGTGCACGACACAATCCCCTACCCCTTATAGAGTGCACGACGCAACCCCCTGTCCCTAACAGAATACACGAAAGGTGGCCACACTGTCACCCACCTGCCACAAGGACATGGCCCGTGGAGGCCACGCCGCATTAAAGATATGGTGTCCCATACTGAAGACAGACACCTTTGACATGGGATACGGAGGACCACCTCGACAGGCAGTATAAAAGACGGGCACCAAGTCAGAATTACTATCTTATGTTCTCTCATATACGGAAGTTCTCTCTAAAGAGTTGAAAACTTAGGCATTGAAGGTGTTGCATCAATCCCGAGCCCCCACTTTCCTGGTGTTGCAGGTAGTTGAGCCCGGTGACCTTTGTGCAAAACACGTTATTAACACTAATAATTTCAGTGAAAGCATAACCAAAAAGGCGAGAAATTTAAAATAAATAAATATTTTTTAAAAAGAAAACCATAGTTGCCACGGGCGCTGATACATGCATGCATACTATTAAGCCAAAAAAGAGCCAGGAATAACGATAGATACACCTTTAGCGTCCCTTTGCAGTGGGAGCACTTGAAGCAAGACTTGTGGTAAACAACCCCATCGGCAGATAGCTGCTCTACCGGATAAACCGTCTTCTCACAGACCTTGCATTTCTGTTGGGTGCCAGTGAAAGACATATCTCCTGCCTCGGATCTAGCTCTTCTCTAAATGCTAAAATTACCGCCAACCCCAAGGAAATAGATCGGTTCCAAATAAGGGAAGTAGATTTTCTTTCCAGCAACAAACTTATCTACCAAGAACTTTAAAAAACAAACAGAATCAAGAACGTAGCCAGACTATGTCAAAGAAGGGAAAATACATCATTCGTTATGATTGGTTTCGGAGAAAACTAGGAATACAACTGAAAGACAGCCCCAAAATTTTGAAATTTTTAACTGATTTATTTAGATGGGTTTTCTAAGAAACCTAACATCCAACTTAATATAAGCAAATACAGATATTTGACTTGGATTGAGAAAAGTGTTCATACGTTAAATTGAAAGGACAAATATACCCAGTTTCATTATATTTTCCCCAGCTTTCTCCGAAATCGATTGGAGACATATAGAAACACGTAATGGTAAAATGTAGGGATCTCTAGGAGAAAACCCAGAGAAATGCGAACATCTATTTAAGCACAGGAGAGATTTAACAAGATCTGATTCCTTGGGAGATTAAGTTTACCTCGAAAAATAGAGCAATTGTGGATCTGAGAGCTTCACGGAATTGGGCTCGATCTAAAAGCTAAGAAGTTCGGAAATGGGGATTGAACTCAAGGGTCAGAGACGTTTTATGCAGCGAAGCGGAAAATATAGATAAATTAGTATAACCACGGGAGAGAGGTTAATAAGATGGAAAATGATAGCGATTCCGCTGGGCTCCTCCTCCCCTTTTCTTTCTTTCTTTCTTTTATTTTATTTATTTATTTATTTTTTAAATATAGTGATTAAGAAAGTCTGGTTTTATATTGTAATTTTTTTCTATTTTAAAATATTAAAAAAATAATATGAAAAAAAGAAAATAATTTAATTTTAAATATTTTTTATAAAAAAAATATTATAATATTATTAAACAATATTTTTTTAATCATTAAATAAATAAATAAATTTTAAAAAATAAAAAATTTGGAGCGGGAGCTCCAGCGGATCCAACGGAATTCTTAACATTACCCTAGTGAGTTTATTCTACAAATAAAAATAATAAAACACGCCAAAATATCTTTGTTGGCTCGATTACGCGGCTTTCCTACCCGGACAACTTCGTTGAGGGCATGTAAACATTTCGCGCTCACTCTTTCTAGTTTGGTGGGCCAGACGTTTTTTTATTTCTTTCGTTTTCACCTCTTACTGTGAAAAAAGGCTATTAGAAAGATAAACTAATCATGGATTCATTTTAGGTTTCCTTTACATTGACACTGATGTACAAGCGTGGTAGGTATGGTGATGCCAATTTTGGTCTTTAAGGGTTAGTTACATTAATTATATAGATTTAAATTCTCGTGAATTCTTATTATGTGTTATTTGTTTGTCAACTGATTAATGTTACATCAAAATATGCTGAAAAAAATTATATTTAAAAATAATAATAAATTGCATTTTTTTCTCCAATTATCATCGATATAAAGTTTACAATTGCATGGATCTATCTAAAAAAAATGCATATTTGTCCTACATCTTTTTAAAATAAATTATTTCATCTTATCTCACTATCTAAATATTGCATGTAATCATACTTATCTTTGTAATTTCTTGTGAAAGTAACGTTGACAAGGAAAGATTGTCAATTACACATCTGGCAAAACAAAGCCATACAGAGATTATATTATAATTTGAAAATACTATTTTATTATATCATTTGATATTACTTTCTAATATAAATTAGATAGAATAATTTTAAAATTAATATCACATTTTTTCATTATTTTAGACACGTAGTCTGTTTTTTAATAATTTCATTTCAAAAAGAGGATGATTACAGATTATATACAATTTAAAATGTTAAAAATTAATATTTTTAATGAAAAACTAAAATTAGAGGCAGAGGATGGATGACCCATGACCAAACCTGGGTTTGGTCTAGACTTCTAGTAAGTGCACGACTTTCACAATGCCAACGACGGCCCGTTTGAGGACAGTCGTTTCGTAATACCTCCAGGAGCAAGTGGAGAGTATCTTCCCCAAACCGAACTCGGAACTCCTCGAGTCCTAGCGAGCGAGTGAAGATCCGAAGCGAGTCAATAATGTCGAAATCGTTCTCCGACGTCCATCACGTTCTCATTCAGTAATCTCTCTCTCTCTCTCCCTCCCTCCCTCCATGTCTTCCTTATATTAATTTCATTTTAATTTTTTGAAGGTTATCGGAGCCAATAACGGAGTCGCTCTCCAAAATCCAATACACTCCACCAGAGGGCTCCTACATTTCTGTCAAAGCCCTAATCGAACCCCTCCTCCCGCACAAAGCCTCCCTGCCAAACCCTAGCATCGCCGAGGCCCAAATTCATGCATTAATAAGAGATTTTAGCTTAGCTTGTGCCTTGATATCCGTCTCCCAGTCCTCGACCCACGAAATCCTCTCGTGGATTCCCCAGCACCTGTCGGTCTCTGCAAACTCGTCCTTTCGCAAGCTCTCCGAAGCATACTGTGGCGGCTTTGGCGAAACAAATGCAAAGAGGATCGTTGAGTTGGGTGTGGATATTGGTTCGATTCCTGAAGATAGGAGACTTGTGGTGGAATTGATTCCGGAGGTGCTGCCATTGTTGAAGGAGAGGATTAAGGAGAGCTCGATAGATAAGTCGGACGAGAGCCACGAGGTCTCGGCCGCTTCGGCTCGGGTTCCGGTAGGGTTCGCCATCGTAGCAGCTTATCAGTTTAGATGGTTTGTCACTCAGGTTGTGCTTTGGATATTCTTTTTTAGATTTGAAAGGGTGTTGACGAGGAAAATGCTGGTTTTCCATGTTCACGTGAGCTTATTTACATTTATTTGCCTGATAGGTTGGTTATCCTTATTTGGGACAACTGTGCGCTTTGGTGATTCCCTGTGCATTGACTGCGCTTGATCACTGGTCAGCGGAGGTGAAAGTATGTGCATTTTTTTTGTCTGTAGTATCAGCTTCACGTATTGTTTCAATGATATATTCTCAATGGGAAGCTAGAGCTTATTTTGAGTGAATTTGTGCAAAGAATTATGTCCAAAGGGCACTTCCTTTCCCCCATAAGAATGGAGAGTGAACCTAATGGATATGTGCTTAACTTAAAAATAAAAGAAATTTATACTGGATAGGTGTCACATTGGGTGCATGATACTCTCTTTTCCTGTTTTTAGGGCCAGGGCATGATTAGCCTTACACATCTTGCAAAAAATGTTGATGCCACGGATCTGAGCGGGTATGAGGATGTGATTCTTGATGCATGCTGCCAGAATATTGCTTCTAGTGATGATATATGGCACCATGTAGTTGAGATGTCAACACTTCTTGTGACTTGTACTCAGAGGGGCAATCCTCGTAGCCCATGGTATGCTTATTTGTCTACATTCCTCCACTTCATGACCGTTATTTCTGATGAGTTTTTGTGGGTGTTATTTTGAAAAACGAATGAGCGTAATTATGCATGTTATAATCATGGACGGTATGTCTTCATGGGGAGTATTATTTATGTAATCAAGTACTAACAAAAACTTTGAATATGGATCATGATTAAAAAAAAGTTTCAAAAGGAAACTTTCTCTGGTATTACTCTAGTAAGTGCTCTAGTCAGTGATTAGTTAGAATGAAAGGAATCTTTCCCTCTGCAAGTCAAATATCTATATAAGGTACCTGATTGTGTTGACTTTTATCACCCTTTCTGGATACACTGCATCAGAGATGGGAATTCTTAGGCAGTGTTTGAATGCTAAGGTGATCTCAGATGATCTGAGTTAATCTGTGAATAGTAGTATTTTATGGGTCCCACTGAGATGTGTTTGAATGTAAATAAGTTGATATGTGTTTAAATGTATGAAGTAGGTTGAGATAAATTTAACTTTTTTATGGAAAGTTTAAAAAGTAGTGGGTCCTATCAATGATTGGTTTGGGATGAGCTGAGCTCGCTCCAACAACCAAACACAGCTAGTTTTGTCGGCTGATTTTTTTTATTTTTTGATAAAGTAATAATTTATTCAAAGAAATAGGCATAGTTTTGTTGGCTGATTGAATATCACTTATAATTTAGATCAGTTATATAAATAAATTTTGTAGAGTTCAGTGTGATTATGGATATATTACTCTAGGCTGCTGTTTGATGCAGGTTTAGAGATGTTCTCTACATGCCCCTTGTTGTCCAGCTATTGAATATTTATGGAAATTGTTGTTTACTCATTATTGTGTCCCATTGTTCAGGTTTGAAAGGATGTTGAATGAGATGTTAAGTCACTTGGAGCGGCAGCCAAGGAACAAGGAACGTCGGATTGCATGGCTCAAATATATTGAGCCACTTTTAAGTGGTGTTGGTCTTGTGTTATTAGCTCATTTTAGGCGTATTTTTCCGCTTTTCCTTAAGTGGATGCATGCCGATGATGATGAGACTGTTCTACTGGTGAGAATAATTTCAAGTTCTTTTTAAATTTAATATAATATTTCACAACCTCACTGATAAAGTTTCATTTTTTGTGCTTTTCTCATTGAAAAATTAGTCTAGGAAAGCCTAGCATAATTTACTGGAGCTGACGTTTGTTGGATGTAGTAACTGATATACAATTTTTGAATTTTTTTAATTGCATGCAGGTTCTGGAAAGGATCCAAACTATCTTAAGGTTAACATGGATAAGGAACACACCATATGTTGGAAGGTAAACTGCTAGGTAATCATGCTTTATTATCCATAGAATGTACAGTTAGGAAGCATTTGGAAGTTCTCTGGAATGTTATTCGTTTTGTTGTCTTGCATGCATCTGAATATATAGTTGATGGTCTAAAAGATTAGAACTTACATATGTCAAATAGAATGAGGTAGGAATCTTTTGATCTTCACTTTACCTTATTGAACAAGTGTTTAGAACAAGAATCAAACTCATTAAATGCCATCAAGAAGGAACATAATTTATATTAAAAAATTCTAGCAAAAAAGAGAGGCATCTGAACCTCTATCTGTGTCACCTTTCTTCACGTTCAGTTGTGGTCAATGCTGTTTCTAAGTTATGGCTGTCAATGGATTTACCTGTCCTTTCCCCATTTCTCCCGGCTGAGACTTGATTCAAGCATGTATTTTTTACGAAGCTAAGTGTATATTCCCAAGAATCGATCATTCTGTTGTGTTTACAATTCTCCATGCTTTGGTGTCAGGTTGGTTGATGAACTCACTATGTTGTATAAAGAGGCAGCATTGAAGAGGACTCGCGAAGAAGTTAGAGCACAAATTGTTCAGATATTGATCTTGCTCCAACAGTAAGGGTTATTTCATGATTTCCAGGATGATAATGAAATTTAACAGGATTTATTCTTAGATGATTTGTTGTTTTGATATTCTTCCTGTAATCACAAGATGTAAAGGTATGCAATTCGAAGCAGCCTGGGGCAAGCACAAGGATGATCCAAACTTGACAAATCTTGAGGCATCACTAAGTAGAAAAGACACAGCGACGGTAAGAATTATGTTCTTTGTTGCTGCACAGGAATAATAATTCCAGTGTGGTTGGTTCAATTCAAAGCCCTAAAGCTTATTGAGCGTGGCATGCTGTAAACTGTAAGCAGCACTTGTAAAACAATTTCAACAACGGGGGAGGGGATCTGAAGCGAGCTTATCGAGTTCCATCTCCTTTTGATGCTGTTTCTATTATTAGGCTGCCCCAAGGTCCTATCGTGATTTCATACATGTTATGTTCTTCTTTACCTATTTAACCTGTGGTATGTGATGCAGGTCATTCAATGATCTTTCGGAAGCAGAAGGAATGCGCTATTGCTTAAGATATGGTGTAAATAGCTTATTTTGGATCAATTGGCAACATCTTTGGATTCTCACTAAGAGAACCGAGGATCAATCCTCCCTCTCCAATGCATAAAAAAATAGCTTATTTTGGGATCCGTGTACATGTAATTATGAGCACTGTATAACTTTCCTTATTTTATGTATGGTGTTGCCATTTTTCTCGAGCATAAGCCCACAACCGTTGGTAACTTGGTATGTGTATCATGTAATACAAATAGCTAACGAAAGATTAATATAGAGTAGAAAACTTTTATTCTCAGCATTTCACAAGGTGAAGGCTCACGTGTTTTACAGTCACTGCTTAAGAGTGTGATACCGTGTTTGGCCAGATAAGTAAGAATAATCCCCAACGGCTTGAAAAACCTAGGAGTTCGCCAAATAGTTAGTGGAGTAACTAAATTAGGAGAGAACCATCCAACGCCCTTTTTTTTAAATTCTTCTTCATCGTCAGCAAAAGCCTTGATTGTGTTGGAGGTTTTGGAACTACAGAAAGAGCACGAAACAAGCATTGTTATGAATATCGTACCGGCCGGTACGGTCGGTATTTTCTGTACCGGCCGCCGGACTAGTACAGGTACACCATATGTTTCGTACCGGTTGAAATATCGGCCGATATTTCGGTTTGTGTACCGGTTTATACCGGTTGATATTTTGACCTTATTTTTTATTTTATTTTTTTCATATTTTCAAATTACAAGTTCATTTTTTGACTCCTAATTCAGACTAGGCTATTTATATATAATTTATTTATATATAGACTATTATTTTGAAATATAATTTATATATATAATTTATTCATATACCGAAATGTTATTCTGAAACAGTACACGAAACGGTATCGGTATCGAAATATTTCGTTGCAGTGGCTCGACCGATATGGTATTCAAAACATTGGAAACAAGTCTCCAAATGAGAATTTAATAGGTTTTTGGGGTGGGGGGAGGCTGAACTGCCGAATAGCCCCCCCCCCCACCAAAAAAAAAATTTGCACAATTTGGGCAATACAGATACTAACGGATAGGATTGTAAATGAATCAGTCTGTTCGATAGTTTGGTCAGTTAAATTCGAATCGAACTCGAAAAAAAAAAAAAACTTGTTCGTAAAAGTAGATACTTGCTCGATTTGTAAATGGCTCGAGCTCAAGTATTTGGAGTCGAGCTGAGCTCAGCTAGCCAAAGACCGGCTCGGCTCAGCTAGATTATAGCCCTACCAGCAATTTATAGTAAAACAATACAGGGTAAAGGGAAATACTATCTTTATTATTTTCAAACACAATATTTTAAGTAGTTTGAGACTTTGATTTGATATAACAAAAACCACCTAAATTATATCATAAAAATACACATGAGTATAAATAATGGGGATTTACGGTGCGTTAGTCAATATTCACTCTCATACTTCATATCTATAGCTTCTTCATAGGATATAAGTGTATTTTTCATAGAGTGTGGGGTAGTAAATGGTAGCTGATGATTAGATTTTTTCTAAATATTAAAGTCTGTATGTAAAGTAAGGGTGGCAATATGTGACACGATTCGAACACGACACGATATACGATAATAATAGGTTCGAATTTAGTCTTAACAGATCTGGTTCAAAATGGATCGACCCGTTAAGACATGATTGCTTAATGGGTTAATAATGGGTCAATCCGTTTTGACTCGCTAAGAGTATTAGTAGTGAACTCAACAAAGTTAAAATTTGGCCAAAATTTAGCTAAATTGTATAAAAATGAGCTGTAGTGGACTCAACAAAACTACAGTATTTTTAGCTTTCATCAATTTCATTGGCCAAATCTATTGAATCCCAACTACTGGCATATTTTAGCATAAAAAATTCCATCTCCCTCGTGTTTTCATTTCAAGTGTTCCACTGCACGATTTTATTTCTTCTCGAAAGCAAAAGCTTGTGCCACTCGGTTATCCTTGAAATGGTTATATTTAATACAGATAAATCATTTTCCCTAATATCAATATTTTAAGGAGAGATTATCTATCTCTGTTGTAACTTGCTAATTCTTGAAATTCTTTGAATATCTGTGTGTTCTTAGTTTTGTTTTCTTATCAATTGAAAAAATATGACCGTTGTAAAAAAAAGATCATTAGAAAATTTTATCTGTTGAAATAATATGAACACTAGAAAATTAATGTGTCATTTTTTAATAACGAATAAATATTCAAATTACAATTAGAATTAAAATAAATGAAAATGTTAAAATTAATATTTTAATAAAATAATGATAGATTTGTTGAGTCCGTTATTTAGTGTTGTTGAAAAGTGGCTAGCTAAATTTGTAAAAGTGAATTTCTTAGTCAAATGTTAGCCAAATTTTATTGAGTCCACTACTAGTGTTTTAAAAAAGTTAAAGTTACAATTATACCCTTATACCTAAAAGTAAAATTGTTGAGATTTTAATTTCGATATTTTTATTGTTTGGATTGTAATTTTAGACTTGTAATTAGTTATATATATATTTTTTATAGATATTATGATTTTAATATTTATATAAAATTATGTTAAATTTAATCAGATCAAACAGATTAATTTCGAGTTTGTTCAACTCATTTATATTAATGGGTTGAAACGCGTCGGGCCATGTCGTGTTAACTTATTTCGCAATATTCACTAACGGGTCAAAACGGGTTGATATGACATGACTTGTGTTAGAATCTGAGATTTTGACATGATAAACTTAACGAGTCATATTTGAATTGACCTATATAATATAATATACATATCTTGATACGATACAAACACTACCTGTTAACACGATTTGATAGCCTAATGAAAAGTATTTTAGAGGGTAAAAGGTTCCGGCTACACCATTGACCAGACTATATCAAGCTGATTCGCCAGACGTTACCCTCCCCCTCCCTCCGTCCCTACAAAACTTAATAACCGCCTTTACTCATCCGATCCCAACGGCCTGAAGTAACCTCCTCCCTAGCTCGCTCTCAATTTCAAAACCCCAAGAAAACACTCCAAAACTTCATGATCTAAAAGTAAAACCCCCCGCCTCCCGAACCAACGGCATGGCTTCCATGGGTCCTCCTCCACTCTCCTTCTCCACTTTCATTCTCTCTCTCTACCTCTTCTCTCTCCTCCTAAGAAGCACCTACTCGCTTCCCACCACCCTCGGAGTCACCTACTTCACCCCCGTCCCCACCACCACTCAGCCAAAGCCACCTCCACCTGTCCACATTGCCACAGCCATCTCCTCCCTCGGCTTCAACTCTATCCGCGTCCTCAACCCTGACCCAACCCTCACCCGCGCCTTCACCTACACCAACACCACCCTCTTCCTCACCATTCCCAACCCCTTGGTCCAACCCATCGCCTCCAACCGCTCCATGGCCCTCCGCTGGCTCTACGTCCACGTCGTCCCCTTTTACCCACGCGCTCGTATCACCACCATCTCCGTCGGCAATGATTTCCTCTCCGCCTCCCCCCCTGGCTTCTACTCCTTCCTCCTCCCCGCAATCCGTAACGTACACCTGGCGCTTCGCGATATTGGCATCCGCAAGATCTCCGTCTCCACCTCCTTTTCCTTCATCAACATCGTTTCCACGCCGTTTCCTCCCTCCTCTGCCGAGTTCCAAGGCCTGGCTTCGGATAATCTGATCAAACCGTTGCTTCAGTTCCTGCGTGACACTAACTCGTCCTTCTTGATCAACATCTATCCCTACAACGTGTACAGGTTGAACTCCGAGATTCCCATTGGCTTCGCTCTGTTTCAGGAGCACCCTTTTAATTTCCGTGACGACTTGATCACCGGCGTTCGTTACTGGAACCTCTTCGACATGATGGTCGATGCCGCAATCAGTGCCATGACAGCGGCGGGCTTCGAGAACATTCCGGTGGTTGTGGCCGAGACAGGGTGGCCAAGCTCGGGCGATGCGCTGGAGGTTGATGCCAACTCGGCCTACGCCGAGATGTACCTTCGAGGCCTCGTGGCGCACTTGAAATCCGGACTCGGCACGCCGCTGAGGAAGGAAGGGGTGGCGGAGGCTTACATATACGAGCTATTTGACGACGAAGTTAGGCGGGGAAAGACTCAGCATGAGCGCAGTTGGGGAATTCTGTTTTCCAATATGACCAAGAAGTACGAGATCGAATTCTCTGGATCAGACATCACCGGAGGGAGTCGGGCTTTTCTCTGTCTTTGCTCGGTTGCTGTTGCAGTAAATATAATACGTGGACCTTTGAATCTGCTCAGCTTGTGATGCTCTGTTTCTTTGGTGTTGAAGCTCCTTTGGATAACAAGATCTTGAGGAGATGTGGTTTGAGCTGATATGTCTCTTTGTAGTAGAGATGATAATTCTTTGGCACAGTTGTTATTACGTGATTTGAGGCTCAGGGTCGAGATTTCCGTTTCTCGTTGAAGTTGGCGAGTTAGGCTCAGACTTTGTACTTGGTACATTAATGGCCAAAAACTGTCTCTTCAAGTTGACGATGTACATGAGGTCTTTGATAAAAACAAAATCAATGAAATGTGGCTTGTGTTTCACCTAAAATCTCGTCTGCTGGTATGTTTTTTTTAACCCAAATTTCAAGGCATTATGTGTGCTTGTATCAGCAGTTAAGTATGACCTACTGTTGAAATCTTCAACCTGAAAAGGCAAACCCAGAAGCTGCACAATTTAGATTCTAAGGAACTGTAGCTTACTTACAAATTAGAAATTATCTTGGATGGGACAATAAATGCTGGATGCATAGAAGTTTTGCCTAGGCATAAGAGGAACAATGGTAATTTGACCTCCCTCAAATTCATCGGGACATCACCAAGGAACACAGGGAACTCTGGTCTTAAGCTAATCGGCACAAGAAGCATGAAGCGGGGATCCAGACACCGAAGATAGATGAGAAAACCGAACGTCTCTGTGATGCTTTTGAATCAAGAGGTGCCGAATGACTCACAGAAATGCTCAAGTTGTTCCATCTACACCGTTCAGACACGGTTATAGTACTGGGGAGTGCATAAGTGACCTCTACTTGTTTGAATTAGTAGACATATATTATTAAAAAAAAATAGTAGATATACTCATGCATAAGGAATACAGATGAAGATATGCAGATGAAGCCTCCAACCACCTCCTTGAATCCCCAAGCTAGTGCGGGCGCCACAGATTCACCTCGACTCATCCAGGGGATGTTCTTTGCACCACTGCTGGTCAAACCTCTGCCCTACTTCCAGCCTCAGGTGCCTGTGTTGCTGAAAATTATTGGGTATTCTAAACCCTGTATTTTCCGGGTTGTGTGGAAAGTACGTCGTGGAGTTGTCAACCATGCCTTATGGCCTTCTTTCTTCTGTCATCAGTAATTCACTCATCCATCGACATATTCTTCTGGTTGAACTCTATTGTTCTTTAAGTCACTTCATTTATAATATATGAAAAGATTGAAAAAATATATACAAATATCTGATAATAACAATTATCAACTAAATTGGAGATCTCTGAATCGAGTTTACAATCGGAAACTCCCAAAGAATTTTTAGCCATGAACTCATCTATTCTGAAATAGACGTGCTCTCAAAATTGTAATATAGAGCATTTGGAAGCTTGAAAATACGCTTTCCTAAATATGGGCCAGTTAAAGCATCCATGCGGCTGCTTATCACACCTGTTATTCGGAAGCCATCTCTTTGCATTAGACCCCTTCGCGTAGAGAAGTACTGACAGGTATCCATTTGCAATTCACCGTCTGATCTGCAAGGATAATGAACATTTTAGCAAAGATCATAGGCGGCATAATAGAAGATTATTACAGCATATACTTCATAATAATAAAAATAATTAATACAGAAAAGCCTTGTTAAGGGGACCAAGACAACAGAAAACATTCGTTACAGTTTAAAAGGCTAGCAGTTCACCTATAGGGTTAAAATAAAATAAAGCAACATGTTAACAATACCTCATAATCAATGAGGTCCAACCACTGCATCCTGCAGAAATAAGATGCCCTACAGTGGCATTCTTTTGTATCAAAGACCTTCTTGATAACAAAACCAAAGGCCACCCGCCAGCTTGAAGTTTCATGTATAATCTAAATATAAGGAGGTGCTTCAGATGCTTGGCCTCTTTGACACAATCACGACAACCAAAATGATCAAATCTGTACCAAGGAGAATCATTTTCATCTTGATAGGATGATGAAGTGCTAAATCAATTAATTCAGTAAATCAAGATTGGAAGAACACAAATGTGACTTTTTTTTAGGAGACTTATGACTGACATGAACAGGCACTTTACAGAAACCAACCTAACCATGCATGAGGACTATAAAATGTCAAAAAGATTTTGGCAGATTCTGAAATCCAATCTATGAAGCCCACTCAAAATTCTGCCATGAAATGGAGAAAAAAACCAAAAAAAAAAAAAAAAAAACAACATAAAAAAGTGCAGAATGTAATTAGGAAATTACCTGTGCATTAATAGATTAGTATGGTGAGGATCTGAGGAAAGAATGTCATCTATGTCCATCAATACGACATCAAGACCATCATTTCGCGGTGTAATGCTACTGAAGTAATTCTCAACCACCTGCATGGTAGCATTTAAATCTTTGGCATATTGACCAGCTTTAATATACCAAATAGCAAAAGCCTGGCAAGTTGAAGGGATTTCATCCACTTCCAAGATGTTGAGCTCTGCATACAGAGCAAAAAACTTGCAACCATTGTAATCATCGACTGTTTTCTGAATCTCAACAACCCCTGAACTCTTACTCTGACAAGATTGCAACATTACTGTTAATGCAATCAGCAAAGTGATTAATAAAACCCCTACAGTTACAAGCGAAGCAATGAAGATTGTTGCAGCAAAAGACGTCATGTAGAACCCTGATTCCATCACATACCGGCTTCCCATCTCTGTGCCCAAAGAAAAAGAATCAGATAGGAAGTATATCAAAATTAATCCCAAAGATAATTAAAAATGTATTCTGGCTTCAATCCATGTCAAATAGTCTACCAAGCAGGCCAGTACATGCGGCACATATGATAGGCACAAACAGTGTACCACTTGAAGGCCTTCTTTGAATCAACACAAGAAGTTCCATTATCCAAGTTTACATTGTTCGTTCCTAAGTTTAATACAATTTCAACTTTTCAAACAAATATAAGAGCGTAACTTAAGGTTTTAGGTATTTGTTTAAAGAGGGATGCTACTCATCATCCCACACCACACACTTTACATATTTTAAAATTATTTATTATTATTATTTTTATTGTATTTTATTCTTGTTAAACTAATTGAGTTATTCTACTTATCATCCATACACCACATATTTGTTATAAGAAAAATGAAAAAAAAATTAAAATAAGTGAAGTGTGTGGTGTGTGGGGATGATAAGTAGAATTATTCTTGTTTAAAACATTTCGCAGATAAAACAGTTGATGATAACACAGTTCCACAACAATAAACAGATTTCTATGAATTGGAACTTGAGAGAGTTTCTAGATTCTCACGATAGCACTTGTATACTGCCCTAATGACCATCAAATGGCATAAAGTACTTGTACCCCATAAGATAGTTAAAAAGTGACGAGTAAGAGAAGGTATCACATACCAGAATTTCTACTGGAGAGACTCCGGGCTGAGATCTCCCGCTCCATTTCATGGGCATATGCAGACATGGTTCCTAAATTAAAAATCAATGGCAAAAGCAGTGCACACAAGGATCTTCATATCGCTTCCGGATGATAGAATGGACACCTGTAATACAGTGTTCAAACTCGTCAAACACTAGCCTCATTTGGGTTTACATTATTTTAGAGTAATATGCACTCCTATGACTAAAAATATTCACATTTGAATAAAGCCATAACTTACAAGCAGCTTCATTTACTACGTTAAAAAAAATCATCTGTACCACATCTCAACTTCTTTGTCTATCACACTTCGGGGTTTCATTACGACACTCAAGTGAGTTATTATTACAGTTTGTATGCCGAAAGGGTGCCAAACTGTAGTAAGATGCTATACTATACTGCAACAATGGCTCCAAAAGGTATCGAAAGTCCGAGGGACTTCGTTGAACTCGGGACAAAAAACAGAAGGGAAAAATGGCTTTTAGAAAAAGAAGAGCATCCCTTACTCCATTCATACTGAATGGCGGGATGGACGAGAAAGACGGTTAGTAATACACTTCGTGAACAAGGAAAACGACAAAAATGTAAACAGATAATGATTTTTCTAGAACATCATGTATTTGTATTAGAAGCGACATGACTTCTGATAAAAAAAAATCTTGTTTTATTTTTGAAAAATATAAAAAATAAATATAGGAATTGATGAGGAATGAACATGCATTTATTTATTTTTAATTTCGTATTTTTTAAGATGACCTAAAAAATGAAAGGTTATCCTGACGGAGGGGGTTCAATCAGTGGAGGTTTTTATTGACTTTCTCATCCTCCTCCGATTAATAAGATACAGACCAACTACAATGATCCCAAAAAAAATATCAATCTTCCGATAAAATTCTTCAGAATTGCCCATTCAAAACAGTATCTTGTTCATTATATGCCCATCAGTCTGAATTCTGGCAGCAAATAAAGACCCGGAAAAATAAAAAGGCATTGAATCTTAAAAATTTAAAACTATCTGATCAGCCATAATGATGCAAATAATATAAAATCATTTATTGGGTCCATAAAACGCTAAGGTGATCGGATTGTTGGAACCCTTCAAGTTTCAATTGGTGTGGTCGCATTAGAAACAACATAATTGGATTAATCCTTGATTTCTTTTAGCAAATATTCTTCATAAGTCATCCAGCAAAGTAAATACTTGAAGCTAACTAATCAGGCAAATTTGATGCGAGAGATAGAGAGAGTACCAGAGAGAGACATTGAAAAGAAGGTGATTTCTGGAAGAGGGCATAGGCTAAGATGAATTAAGCTCTAGGAAACTCCAGGGCTGATATTCTGCTACTCTCTGGCTATCTCCAGACTCCCAAAAGATCTGTTCATCTCTCTCAGTGACGAAGCTTCCGTCTTATTTGGAACGAGAATGATTGCCGTTGTGGGGTCTCTAGGGAGATTACAGATGGAAAGAAAAGCTTTAAAAAAAAGAAAAGCACAAAAGCAGCGAGATATTTGGTTAGTGATTCTTTTTTTTTTTTTTTTGGAAAAAAAAATACCTAATATAAAAAAGTTTTTTTATTTTTATTTTATTTTTTATTTATTTTTAAATTCTTGTTATTGAAATTTGTAAAAATTGGTAAGAGTAATGTATTTTTTTAGAACTGGTGTTCAATATTAAGTTGGAAATGATAGGGACCTCGATAATGGTCCCAACATAGGTTTCGACAGTAATTTGTTTTTTATTTGGTAATTAGAAAAATATTTTTTAATGATATTGTGATTTTTTTTAAAAATATTTAAGATGATTAAAAAATACAAAAATAAAAAAGAAATATACATATCGGTAGAAATTCTCGATGGCTGCACCCTATTAAGATTGATTAGGGAAAAATAATGATGATGCATGAATTTCGGGATAAATATACATATAATGACTTCGTTTATTTGAGAGAAGGTACGTACTGGATCGTGGATATTATCATATTAAGATTGTGGTTTTTAATACTTATCCGTCCAAATGCGGACTGATTGGCCTTTTTGAATTCAAAATTCACTTCAATTCATCTTATCTTATCATTATAATTTTTTTTAAATTTTTATATAAATATAATAAATAATTTAATATTAAAAAATAATATTATAATAATATTTTATTTTACTATTTATAAACCATCTTAATCCATCTCTAAATCCAAACCATTCTTATGGTTTTTAATATTTATTGATGTTTTTTGGGCTAAGTCTAACAGAGCAGGGCCCATGATTCGGGTAGACCTACGCGGGTCGGAAAGCAAGGATAACGGGGAGTCATGGGTGCTGTCTGGGTTGGATGATGGGCCCAACAATTGTCCAAAATTGGGCCCTGGCCCTTCATATTCATCCGAGCGCTCAGATTATTTTTCCTAGGCAAATGAGTTTTAATTGGTTGCCTCTGTAATTTTATTACGAGCATTACTATGTATAAGCCTACACATCTCATATTAATGTATTTTTTTATTTTTTTTAATTTTTTTTAATTTTTTTTTTAATTTTACTCTTCTTGAAATATTTATATTTTTTTATTCATCATCCATATAATACACATTTAATAAGAGAAAAAAATAAAAAAAATAAAAAAAATTATGGTGTGTGGTGTGTAGGCTGATGCAAAGATTAATTCTTTTATTACTTTTAATATGGACACATAAATCTTGGAGTCAAATTCACTCCACACCCAACTTTTTAATCTGACGTAGATACCATCAAGGGAGAGATTTTACTTATGGAACATCTGGAAAATGAATCTGACTGTCACCTTCTTTCTCTTTTTTTTTTTTTTTTTTCTCTTTATTTATTATTGTTTTGGCTTTTCATGTAACCACCTTTTCATTTTCCTAACGTCAAATTATAATATCTATTTTTTCTCTGACAATATAATTTTCATTGGGTTTTGTTATACAATCTCATACTATTTATTCATACTCCACATTTCATATTTTTTAATATTTTTTTTAAATTTATTTTTTTTAAACTATTTCAAATTTTTTATTCACCATTCATATTAAAAATATTTAATAAAAAAATTTTAAAAAAAAATAAAGTGTAGAGTGTGATGAATGGTAGGAAGTTGTGAAGATTATTTGATATAATAATCCTATCTATCTAGCATCTGCCACTAACAAACTAAATAACAATACGTATGCAGAAGCAGAATACCGAATACAGGCCAGGCCGTAAAACGCAGGTGGGGCTTTTAATTGTCTGTTTATAGGACCAGAGCAGAGCCACATAAATCTGAGCAGATAGTATACTTGATTAACCGTAGCCCATGCATGCCTCATTATCAGCTATCTATGCAACATCTGCCACGTGGTTGACGGCTATCAACCACTCATCTGCTATCCTTCACCATTCCCCAGTTTCCATGCGAAAGACATGAGATGCAATAACACACAACCCAAAGACATTACTACAACCCAGTGTGGCTGCTTGTAATTTGGTCTTTGCCTTGAATTACAATCTGCACTTGTGAGCATGGAGACTGGCATAGCGTGCTATACTCGTGGGGCATTCTTGCCTAGTACACTTCCTTCTCAGCATTCAACTGCTCTAGTATCTCCACCATCCATCTGTCCATCTTTCAGCTCCCGGGTATGAAAAATTAGAGTTTTAATGCCACATATTCCTGTTAACCTCTCTATATTTACTTTGTTTTGAATGAAATAATGGAATGGTTCATATGATATATAGTATTTATTCAATCAAACTTATATACTGTTCCAATTTGTAAAAAGTGTTCTGACATGCATGGCAGAGTCTGAAATCAAGCTCACTCTTTGGAGAATCATTAAGAGTGGTGCCAAAATCGTCACTGAAAGTTTCCAAGACAAAGAACTCTTCCCTTGTAACAAGATGCGAAATTGGCGATAGCTTGGTAAGTTGCATGGAGTATAATTCTATTTCATGAGCCTAATCTGTTAAAAACTGGACAACCTGTGTGAGTAATAAAGGTTGTGAATTCCACATCTAGTGAAATCTAGCCATGTAGAAGGAGGGAATTCAGGAAGCATGGATAAAGTATGATTTGATATGACTTTGTACTTGTAGGAAGAGTTCCTTGCAAAGGCTACCCCAGATAAGGGACTAATCAGGTTGATGACGTGCATGGGAGAAGCATTAAGGACCATATCTTTCAAAGTGAGGACAGCTTCTTGTGGAGGAACAGCATGTGTGAATTCCTTTGGAGACGAACAGCTTGCCGTGGATATGCTGGCCGACAAACTTCTTTTTGAGGTTGGACTCGATTTCCC
The DNA here is from genome assembly GCA_003123785.1 of Pterocarya stenoptera. Classification (NCBI taxonomy): domain Eukaryota; kingdom Viridiplantae; phylum Streptophyta; class Magnoliopsida; order Fagales; family Juglandaceae; genus Pterocarya; species Pterocarya stenoptera. The sequence goes on from QEOT01001519.1 coordinate 41,531, forward strand.
CATTCAATGTGTTCTAACTTGTTTTCTACTCTAATCCTGTTTGATTTGTGATTGATGGAAACATTGATAAGTATGATCACTAGGATGAATTTTAAATATACTCATCTTCATGCGCTCTCTCTTTGATGTGAAAAAGGGTGCAGTTGATATGTAAAAACTTAATCTCAGAACTAAATGCTATGAAATGTAAACGTGACATTTCAAGTGATATGAAACATTATAATAAACAACGTACATCTTAGAGCCTTAGACATGCTTCTTTGAACAAAGCTTCTGTTTCAAGTACAAAGTGTAGCATGTCTAACCTTTCCAGATACCTACTTGTTTATGAGCAACCCTACTACATAAGTGATTCCTTGATGTCTAATCTGAAATTCGCATAAGAAGTTACACATCATTTTCAATCATAAGTGATTTCCCCCCAAATTTACTCCTGTTTCCTGAATAAATTCTTGAGTTCTGAATCAATGTCGCTGACTTTTCTTGTGTAGGCCTTAACTTACTCGCACTTCTGCAAATATGCTTGCTCTGAAGAAGTTCCTGAACTCCAAGACATGGGAGGCCCAGTTGAAGGTCTGAAAGTCCTTTCACCTGTATAGAAATTCGTATATTGGAAATTTTAGTACTTAAAAGAAGGATATATTAAAATACAGTTTCATGAGATTTTCCACTATGAACAGGTGGATTTAGTGTTGCTTTTGATCCACTTGATGGCTCCAGTATTGTGGACACAAATTTTACAGTAGGCACCATCTTTGGGGTGTGGCCTGGAGACAAGCTAACTGGGGTGACAGGAAGAGATCAAGTCGCTTCAGCCATGGGCATTTATGGTCCCAGAACTACATATGTTCTTGCTCTTAAAGGCTTTCCCGGCACCCACGAGTTCCTTCTTCTCGATGAAGGTCTGCTTTCCACAATATAATCAAATTCCAAATTTTTATCTGGAACTTCTTTTTCTAATCTTCTCCGCATCATTTTATGATACAACTGGAGCCTCCATGGAGGCTCCTGTTGGTGGAAAACATGTTTCCTCTATATAAAAAATTGCTCTTTAAATGATTAAAAAAAGGTTCCCTACTTGCCGCAATGAAGGGTTCCCTGTTTTTAAAATGTAAGGATCTCTCTCTCATCTCTCTCTCTCTCTCGTCACATGGTGCATTTTGTCAGGAAAATGGCAACATGTCAAGGAGACAACAGAAATTGGTGAAGGAAAGCTATTCTCCCCTGGAAACTTGAGGGCGACATTTGACAACCCTGACTACAACAAGGTCTCACTAATTACTTGGTTTTAATATTATTGATATTTCATCATCGTCTTATGGCAGACCACTAATTAGATATTTAATTTGTGACCCAACAGCTCATCAACTATTATGTAAACGAGAAGTACACGTTGAGGTACACCGGAGGAATGGTGCCGGATGTTAACCAGGTTTGTCCTTTGCTTTCAAACATCCTGTTGCCCTGTTTTGTTTTTGTGGTTTTTCAGAAAAGCTCAAGTGACTCTGTTCAGATTTGCTCAAGCACTGACGAGATTCACGATTTCCATGTCATGCAGATTATCGTGAAAGAAAAGGGTATCTTCACTAATGTGATTTCCCCATCTACCAAAGCCAAGCTGAGACTATTATTTGAGGTAGCCCCTTTGGGATTACTGGTTGAGAATGCTGGAGGTTACAGCAGTGATGGCCATCAATCTGTACTAGACAAAGTGATCAACAATCTTGACGACAGAACCCAAGTTGCTTATGGATCCAAGAATGAGATTGTCCGATTCGAAAAAACTCTATATGGATCCTCCAGGCTTGAGGCTGGGGTGCCTGTTGGAGCTGCTGCATAAGCGAAATAGTATTGTTTTTGGTTGTTAATTTTGAACCAAGTTTAAAGCCATTCCGTATGAGTGGGTCTTCTACGAGTGAAATACTCAACTTATGGTGAGACTTTGGAAATTCAAGGTTGAATTCCTGTGAAACAACAATAACACTAGCTGAAAATTATTGCTAAGCCACGCGTCATGTACATTGTTACGTATCTTGATTTCCAGTTCAAAATACTTCCCGATGATCCTAAACGTCAAATCCATATATTAGAAGAGAGAATTATGCCTTCTCAATTTGTTCACTTGTATGCTCCTATTGCAAATTACATTTTTTTTTTGTTTTTTTGTTTTCAAATATTTTAAAAGAAAAATACTAATACACTAATAGTCACTTAAATATTAAGAAAAAAAATTAAAACAATAAATAAATATATGAGTGGTAAAAATGAGATAACGAATTGAGAGGAATAACAACATTATTCTAAAAGAAAAATACTATTTGTACTTAAAATTTTTAATTACATAACAATAAGGATTGACGTATTGATATGCTAAACATATAAAGGCGTAAAATCCATACATCAAAATGAAGGATCCTTCTACTATCCAGCCCAGCTATTACCGACAGACGTGCCTCTAGTGAAATCTCACTTTTTTTAAAAATATTTTTTAAACATTATAAAAAACACAAATTCACTATTGTAACTTTTTTAAACATTTAAAAAAAGAAAGAGAAAATAAAATACAGGAAGTAAACTAGCAAAGAAAATATTGTTTGTATTTATAACTAAATAACAATAAGTTTTGGCGTTATATTGATAAAGTATATTTTATAAATACATGTAGTGCCAAAATACTAAAATGGTAAAAAGACGCGGGTTATTGGCTGCGCGCCAGGTAGGGGTCGAACCTACGACTTTCTGCTTCGGAAACAGACGCTCCATCCACTGAGCTACAGGCGCAACAACAGCAAGCCGCAAGAGGAGCCATTATTTATATGCGCAATCAGATTTATTTTTTAAGTTTAGAATCAGGAGTGCCGCGACAAACTATTCCCAACGGTCGAATTGATCGTTTAACTATCCTTGGACAACACACAGATAATTTGAGAGTATTATACAAATCCTAATGATGGTTTTTCATTCGCAAACTATTCAACAAAGTGTCGCGCTGTTCAAATTTTCATTTTTCTAACATCCATTGCGCTCGATTTGTGCATGATCTGCCCCCAAAATGCAGAGAGGCTTTCGAGGAAGGATTTGGATTGTTTCTGATAATATGGCAGAAGTACGTGTATTTTTGGATTGTGTAGAATTAAACAGTAAGCTCCGTTTTCAATGCAATCGAAATAGAGTCTTAACTGTATGGTAGTGGTTAACTGGCAATTGGGCAAAGGGGGAGTGCCTTGGTCTATGTTTGAGGTTCTGGATCAAATTTCAGTTAGCTGCCAAGGTTTAAGTTTTAATTGTACAGGTGAAACACATTTACAGAGTAGCAAACCAAATTGCTGATTTCTTTAATCAGGTTTATCTTTTTCCTGATCTCTCTCGAAAAAACAAAACCAGATGTCGCCTTTATTAAAAAAAAACTAGTTATGAGTGACTTGTCCTTGGCTTCAATTACACTAAAATCATAAAGCTCCTATGAACTTGAGAAAATTGGTTTTTTTTTCTTGGGGTTCTGGATAATTGAGATTTGAGAGGGGTATAAAGGGTGAAACCCTTAATAATTTGAAACTTAAAAGGAACACACACATAACAATTTACCGATCAAACTTACCTAATTAAACATCGGGAGGATAGTATCAATTATGAAAGCCTAATTTGGCCCATTGGAAAAAGAAAAGAAATCAAAAGAGAAAAGATGAGAAAAATCACGACCCTTTTTCATTTTTGGCGGAGGAAAAATCATTATCAAGCACCCTACAATAATAAGAGGGAACTGTCGCTGGGCCTGTTCTTCCTGTCTCAACTTGCCCCATTTCATGCCCCCAATTCTCTGTCCCGGTTCTTCTCTCCTTTGAATTCTTCTACAACTACCGAGAAATCTTAACTGGTTTTGATTCATTGATTCTTGACTTTCTCACTGATCTTTTTTATATAGATTTACCTTTCTCTTGCCAAAGAAACCAGGAAAAAATATATGTTTCCCGCCTTTTCCTCTCCGGATTCATCAGAATCCGTCTTTTTTCTCCACTGGGTCATGCTTTGTCCACCTTTTTCTACGATCTTGCTCCTTGGTTCTTCGTATTTTGCTCTCTTTTCATGATTTTCCGGAGCTTCCGAGTAGTTTCAAATTTTCACTTTTGAGCTTCATTTCTTCGAAAGTTTTCGGCTTCTTTGCTTAAAATTTAAAAAATAAAAAAAAACAACCTGTGCTTTGGTTTCTCTCTCTAGGGGTTTATACCAAAGCAACAAAATCAGATTGCTCACGTTTTTCCAAGATTCCCTTCGATTCTTAAAAGGTGGGTCTTTTTAGGATTCTTCAGTTGATGCTATTAAGAAAAGAAGATTCTTGATTCCCAGTAAAAGATTCTGAATTCAATGCGTTTTGAATCATTGTAAAGATTACATTCTTTCTAACTTCTGTCTCTGTTTCTAATACTTCTCTCACTTTCTAAGTTTAATTTCAATGCTTCTTAAATGAATTATCGGGCTATTGTTGTAAATCAGTACTAGGAAGTATGGAAACTCTCTATCCAGCTTCGTTTATGTCAAACTCCAATTGGTTTGTCCAAGCGAGCCAGAGCACAGAATGGACTAGAGAAGAAAACAAGAAGTTTGAGAGAGCGCTTGCTATATACGACGAGAACACTCCGGACCGCTGGACAAAAGTGGCGGACATGATCCCGGGAAAGACGGTGTGGGATGTGATCAAGCAGTACAAGGAGTTGGAAGATGATGTCAGTGATATAGAAGCAGGGCGGTTTCCGATTCCCGGTTACCTTACCTCTTCCTTCACAATGGAGTTGTTTGATGATCGCAACTTTGATGCCCATAGAAGAAAATCTTCAGCAGCTCGTGGTCCTGATCAGGAAAGGAAGAAAGGAGTGCCATGGACAGAAGACGAGCACAGGTGAATTCCCTTATATTTCGTTGGAATCTTTAGAATTTAGCTTCTAAGTGTGAGAACGCATGAGGTTTTTGGTGACACATTTCTTTCTTCCATTGTTGAGAAAACTAAAAGAAAAGTGAGTTTATGGACTCTTAAAAACTCTGTTTAGTTCCAATGCCCTTTATCAGTTACTGTGGAAACCAAGGAAAAGAAACTCTCAAATTGGTTTACATGATGCTGTTCCATTATAATGTTAAATAAAATTAAAGCTCTAATCGATTTAATCACACGATTATGCTTGGCTAACTTGTACTTCTTTTTTCTTGGTCATCGATTTGAGAAAAATAACCAAATAAATGTCCTTTCCAACCGATTGGTTGTTAGCTAAATAAATTTTCAACTATGCTACATTGTTACTTAAGTAGTCGTACTTTTTTTAAGTTTTTCTAGTAGATGTTTATGAAGTGGTAATTTGAATTTTGAAAACCCAAAATACGAACAAAAGAAGTTCAAAGCAATTGTAAATAGGGCCCGTGACGTCGTTCAACGTGGAGATGAGTTGGTAAAGTCTCAAACTTGTTGGCATTCTGAACTTCGCCTTCATCTCTAGATTGTCTATTCTGCAGTTTGAAATCTTTTGAATGTCATGCTCTTGTTCTTGAAGTTGGGGCTGTTTTGTAATGAATAACAGGCGGTTTCTGATGGGGCTTCAAAAGTACGGTAGAGGGTACTGGAGAAATATCTCCCGGAACTATGTAATCACCAAGACTCCAACTCAAGTGGCAAGTCATGCTCAGAAGTACTATATAAGGCAGCAGCTTTCAGGAGGGAAAGATAAGAGAAGGCCAAGCATCCATGACATCACAACTGTCAGTCTCACAGACACCACACCGGAAAATAATGAACCTCTCCCATATGATCAGTCTTTTGTGCTTCCACTACAGCAAAAGCCAACCAGCGCTCCAAGAATGTCACTTGACTGGAATCAACCTCCCAATGAAGCAGTCACGGTTTTCGACTCAGCTCGTGGAAACCTTTTAATGCCATCTCCATATGACTTCAAAGCATTAGGGCGAAATCTGTATGGCAGTGCTCATTATGGAACTCATACCAAGCCGCACAACTCGATGTTTCAATTCCAATCCTCAAGACGTCAAATACCTGGATAAGGCAGCTATCATGGTTTAACAAGTCTAGCTACGCTGATCATGTTCAGTATAGTTTCACTGTCAGTGCTTTTGTGATGGTTTTTCTGTGTGATCGCCTGATTGAGGGCTTGAGTTTCATTGTTTTTGAACGATGCAAAAGGAGAAAAAATTATAATGATTCAAATCTCAGTCTTAAGTATGAAATCAAATGAAGACGCTTCAATTTATGTGCATATTTCCCTCCTCTTGAAGAACTAATTGTTTCCTAGGTGTCAGATTATCAATCCCTGTGGATACTTTGACTGAGTTAGCATTACGTACTAAAAGGGATGGTTGGCAGTTTGAGGATGAATTAAACATAACCAGTTAAAGACATCAATAAGGTTGCTTCTCAAAGTATAAGGTTGTTGACTTGCACAATTGGGTTTCAGACAATCATCTTAGTTTGTGCTCAGTAATCTTTAGTCCCTTATTGTCCGCTTTTTTAGACAGATCAAAACCTAAATATGATGGCTAGCTACCCAGTTCTGCAAATACGTGGTCACATTAATCTGAGTCTATAATTCAAAACCCTGGATTTCTAGGTTTGTCTAAGATCAATAACGATAACTTGCCGCGAAGGTTTTATGAAGTTGTTGCTGCATCAAGGGTCTGTGTACACATGATTATGCTTTTACCTTTTTTTTTTTTTTTTTAGAAACGGACGGTATGCCAATTTTATTGATTGCCCTCACTTATAACGGAGGAACCCGACACCTGGGAGATATATATATATATAAGTTATGAAATTCAAAACCCAGGCATCAAAACCATTATAATCATATAGTCTAAATACACAATCAAAAGAAAGACCCTTAACCTAAATCAGAACAAACCAAAGATATGGTAACCTGCATGAAAAACAAACACACAAGAAAAAGACAAACAAATCAAGCAAAACTTACCAGACACAAAACCTTACAAGACCTTCAAGTAGGGCATACCCAATTTATCCATGTGGAGAAAACCTCTCAACGGGCTAGGCAAAATATGATTTTCAAACCCGTTGGAGTTCAAGTATAACCGTGATGATTATGCTTTTACTTGTGAAATAGTTTTGTGATTATTGTTTCACACAAGTAGCCATGTTCTTTTGGGTGAAGTAGGTGTAAGGGGATTTTCTCCCATTTCACAAGTCGACTGGACTTCAACCCTATATCCGGCCCCAAGGCTCAAACCTATTCATGAAGTAAGGCGCATATAAGGAAAAATAAATAATAATGGTTGATAGGACGGACAGGCCTGACGTCGCTAGGCCACACTTCAATCATGGGGACTTTTATAGGGCAAACGGGAAAGACGGAGAACCTTGATCCTCTAACATGGGATATTGACGGACTGCCGAAGATAAAGCAAGTCAGGGAACCATGCCACATTAATGACACTTCTACCGAGTTACATACCACATTAATGGTACCATCGTAAAGACACGTCACATTAAATGATTCTAACAACAGTAACAGTGCAAAGGATATAGGCTCCACGGTGGCAAACACAATCGTCCCCCCCTCTCCAGACTCCTAGTATAAATAGTAACTTCCAGGTACGAGAAACTATCTCTTATCCCTAGACTCTTTTACTTATTTACAAACTCTCAAAAGAAGATACTAACTTTTGTATCGGAAACTCCCTGATTCCAAGGCCACCTTCTCTAAGTTTCTTCTCTATTTTTGCAGGCCAGTTTCAAAGACTTGAGTTGATTAGACTTGAAGTTGCTGAAATCAGGCTTAAAGGCGTACGTGTTTATGTTAACAGTAGTAGGCAAACCGGCTGACTCACTTATCACTCTTTGGACATTCCACAGTATCTGATCGCTTACTTTTTTCTCAGAACACTTGCCGCCAGTCTCACCTTTATCAGGTATAAAGGTGACCATGCTTCATCCGTTTATCGCCTAGTCGAAGCTGAGTTTGCATTCCACCTAAAAGCATCCCATGCTTTAATCCGCTGTAGAACATTGGAAGATCCACGTAAGAATGCCAATGCAATGGGGTTTACGTGTTTTCTAATCATCTTTTTTCTTTTTTGGGGTGGGGGGACCTATCCAATTTTGCCGTATATTTGATATTTCAATATCCGCCAATCCAATTGTCGATGGTGGGAAGAATGTTGCATCAGTATATTTGCAGCTTTTACTAGTCTCCGGAAGCATCATACTTTGTGGTGATTCTTTATTTTACTTGCAAATCCAACAAGGAGTTATAGTTGCGTTCAGATTTTGTGCATGTTTTGACCCTATTCATCGGAACAGAGAATCAAGCTTTGAAATTATGCAGAATGAGGTATTGACTATTTGGTATTATTTCCTATTTTGGTCGGTATAATAGCTTTGATCAATCTATGAGTTGATAATTCGAGTAGATAAACAGGGAACGAAATTACTAATGCTTATAGTTTTATCCGCGGAATGTTCTTAATGCTTATAGTAGAGTATTCTGGAATAATCTTATTTCTGAGAATTAAAAAAAAAAAAAAAAGGAAGAAGAAGAGAGAGACGAAACTATAGGGATACTTCTTTGGGTTTGGGGGCCCATGAAGTGGGTGATGGTGGATCACTATCTCAAAGGTAAGGCGTTCCACAAAAGTCAAATGAAATAAACAAATAATATTTCCTGATATGCTGTTACTGTGTTTGTTTTTGTTTTAGTTGCCATTACAATTTGGGTTCTGCTGTCACCAATGTTGCTGCTGCAACTATTCTGAAAAAGGCTTAGTGCCCACCCAAATCACTTTGCATATACCAATCTCTCAGCCACACATTTAGCATTAAAATCTACAATGCAACATGAGCAACTTGGTTATTCATGTCAAATTTTCTTCTTTGCTTCGATAAATGACATAACTATCAACTTTGTATTACTTTTGAAGAAAAGCAGTCCTTCTGCAACTTGCATCAGAAAGCACCCTGGCCACTTCATTCCAATTTTGATAGAACCTTTCAGGATGGTAAATCTTACACTTTTAGACATCTTTTATTGTGTTGAAGCTCTAATCAAAGAACAAATAGTTTAGTTTGTTCTTCAAAATCCATTTGAGAATCATGCAAATTAAGGCCATATTCCATGTTCAAACACATACTTAAATTATATGACAACGTACATAGCTCTATAGTGCATCTTTGCTGGTCCATGTGGATTGTAAGGATAAATTGCAGGAAGCCTTTTGTCATCAGATTAATATAACGGGTAGAACTTGTGGACTAATTATGACTAAGTTACTGAAATATTTACAGTTTACATATCTGGGTAGCTTTTATAAAGTGAAAGAGAAGTCTCGAGGGGATGGAACAGAGCAACATAGAAGGTTCAGTATCAGGTCCCTCAGAAAACCAAACAGCTGTACGACATCTCTATTATTAGGTAATGACCTGTCCATCTAGTGCAGCACATATATATATATATATACATATATGCTTACTGTGCGATGACAAGAAGTGTGCACATAACTCTTCGAAGAATGAGGACAAAATCAATGCAAATAGGTTCTCTTCGGGAAGAAGTACCGGTTGTTCTATTCAGAATGGGAATTGACTTCATCCATGGAGTCGCCCACTACAATTTTAACTTTTACGTTGAAAATAAAAAAAGTCTAATCGCGTTTTTTTTTTCTCTTTCTTGGTTCAATTATTGAAGTATTGAAATGTATACATTGCGCGCAGATGATGATTTCTTTAACATATTTGCTTCATGAACACCCATTTCACTTGTGTCCCTCCCCTCTTCCTCTACAGCTTTGCATTTGCTTTAGATTCTCCACTTGTATTATCTACACATGCCGACAGCATTGAGATGCCACACACATCACCTCATTGATAATACCCCCCATGCAGTAAAACTGAATTAAGTTGCTTTGAACAAAATGTTGTTCTACAGAACAAGTTTTTCTTTCAAATTCTACTGTTTGATGTGTAATCACACTTGTGAAACCAATGACAATTATATATATATATAAATTAATAACACCAGTACCATACTTTTTTGAGAAATACTCTAGCCACAAAAAGATTATACAAAAATAATCTCACAAACTGATGTAGCTTGATGTGTGATTTGTTAAATTGTAAAGTTATTTTTATTATAAAGTAAATCTAACTGATTAGATAAAGTCACGTCAGTTTGTGAGATTGTTTTTGTGTAATTACTTTGTGAATGTAGCAGTCATCTACTTTTTTTATGCTAACCATATCTTCTTTTTTTTTTTAATTGAATCACTTTATGGTTGCATTTGATTTCCATCAGTGGTGAACAAAGGTGACATATTGTACGTTAAGTTATCATGTGTGCAAAAAGAGTAAGCTACGTCTGTCCCTTACTCATATATACTTACTTTTTAGGGTTTGCAAGTATTGATGTTTCCCCATCAGCACTAATCCTGCCCTTAACGGGGGGAAACATGGCACATGGAAAGTGTAACCCACCTCTAACTCCGCCAACACTGCACATGGCATGGGAAGCGTAATTCGTTGAGAGCTTTTTTAAGAAGAGAATGATTAGCTTGTTCCACTTGAAAGTCTTGATCGTTTTCAAGATACTCAAACATGTTTCTGATTCTTTGTCGAATCAGGCATTTTTATTAGCCCTCATCGTTATGTCAATAAATTGGAACCATCTTTAACAGTACTAAATAAGGCAAACATTCACCTTCAAATCTGGCCAGTTATGGGTTTAGAGCTCCTTCGGTCAAGCTAGTTACCCATTCTAATGGTGCTAATTAATATTCACGACGCACTTCTGTAAGTGCTTAAAATTATGTATTTCTTTTATTGAAATAATAAATTGGAACCATCTTTAACAGTACTTAAAAAAAAGGACCATGTTGTATTATGGGATGAGGTAGTTGATCCCACCTGAACGATGATGAAAAAATTAGAACTCCTAATAGATTATAGACAAGGATTAAACTCCCGTCCTTGGGGACTTCTGGATGAGCCAAGTTCAGCTACTAATTGAACACAAGAAGACGAGGTGACACAAGAAGACAGACCTAAAAGTTTAGCATATGGTGGGGTGCAGTGGCAGCACCAACCCTTCTGAACCAAGTTTCGATCAGTCTCTACTCTAGATCACGTTCAAAGTTAAAATTCAAAATCCGGAAAATCCAAAGCTCATATTGAGTATTTACTATAATAATTATTTGCAAGCATTGCACGTATCTGCGAGTAGTGAAAATATTTTGCGGGAGCACAAAATCATGGCTAGTAAAACTACACTTACTTTCTTTTTATTCACAAACGTGAAACGCCCCACAACATTATACCTAGAAAACAACAATGATTTCCCAAAAGATTGACTCAGGATATTAATACAAGTCACCAAAATGTCCAACTTTAGGCCAAACTGTTCCCCAAGCGGTGAAGTGAGACGGTAACACCAAGGATGCAAGTGCTTCCAAATTACAAAAGAAAACCCGAACTTTATTACAGGACTAATGTCTAGAACTAGGGCAGAAAAAGATAAAATTAAAATCGAAAACCTCTTACCAAAGGGGAAGAAAACTTATGAACAAGACATGACAAGGAAAAAAACTCCTTAATACATAGAAGAGGTATATACAGCTCTAAGTAACCAAGGATTCTGGATCCAAAGGAATGACAGTATCTGGAAAATCTGTTCTTGGTCCAGCAAGGGAGTAATATGCAAGTATATGGGCGGGATGCTCAACCAGAACAATCTCCCCAAGCCGATTCCTGGCAACAACTTGTCTAGAAGGAATTAATTCAATATTCCAGAATTCGCGAGCCATTGCCAGAAGGTCACAACCCGTTGCAGAGGTGGCTCTATATCCTTGCACCCATAGGTACCTCAGAGAAGTCAGCTGCAATACAGCAGCAGCCAGTGCGCGCTCACTGAAGCAGCAGCCCCTCATTTCTAACTTTTGCAAGCTGGGACAGCCTCTAGAAAAATCTAGAAGCCCCGTATCAGACTCCCCAACATAACCTAGAAGCATCCATCTTATATTTTTGCTGTACTGCCCAACATAACTGAGACCCACATCAGTCAAGCCCCCAGGTCGGAGATACAATGCAAACCTTCTAAGCTTTTCGCATCCCCTCAACAGATCTCGAACCCCATTGTCCAGAGGCAAATCCGTTATCCTCTCTTCTCGGTCAAGCAAGACTAGGCGGAAATCACAGAGGTTTTTAGAGTAGTTACCAATATACTCCAAAGAAGCATTTGTGATATCAGAAACATAAACAGCCAAATATTCCAGTTCTAGGCAGCCCTGAGCCAAAGCAATCAAACCTCTTTGTGAAACTACACCTTCTTCCTCCATGCCCTGCTCATCAGCACCTCGCTCAATTCTAAGCCTCTTTAGTCTCTTACAACTCCGAGCAAGAACTTCCAATCCTCTATCTCCAATAACATCCCTTGTCTGTCCATAAGAAAAACAGATGAGAATATATAAAAAAAAAATACAAAATTCAGAAGTAGTTCGTAGTCCAAAGAAGAACACATAATACCCATTCCCCTCAGTGGTAATAACTTTCTAGAATATCAGAATTTGGGCATTTTGTATTGTCCTATTGTCCTCGAATTTGTAAATAGTATTTTTCCAATCCATGGCATTCAATTATCCAGGTGAACAGTGAATTTGATTTTTTGTTTTTGGTTTTACAGGTAAAACGAAAGTTTTAAATTGACATAAAAAGGCTAAACTCTAGAAATCTAATCTTTTAAACCCAGACACCAAGGTCAAATAATACATTATCAAGAACTTCCAGACATTCTTAGGGAAGAACAGAGTTTCATGATAAGTTAAAACGAACTGCAAAAAATCTGGACAAGAAAAAGCAGTAACAAGAGCCTGTTCAGGAAGATGTACACATATAAAGCAACAAGAACAATCTAAAGATAATTCTGACTGAAGGAAAAAATGATATGAAAGGATAAAAGAAGAAATGGTTTTGCGATTCTACCTCAAGAATTTCTAAGTTGGGGCTCCTTTGGATTAACATACAATGGTCCTCTGTGTCAAGCAGTGCATATAGGAGATCCAATTTTTTGAGTAGGGGCGCACAAGGGAATACAATTGGCATTTCAATCGTCCCCATGTATGTTAGCCCCAAACGGCACAACTTTGGGGGTAATGATACACTTAAGTACTTGTCTGGCGGGTCATTGAAGGAACCCCCACAAAATTCTTCTAAAGCAGGGGCAGCACAAAAGAAACGCAGGAGGCCCAAGATTTCACAATCACTAACTTTAACGGAAACTAAGGAACGACAATTTCTGGCTATGAGTTCAAGGTCTTCACAGCTGACTTCAAGATCTGTCATATAAAAGTTCAAAGTTTCAAGAACCGTGTTGTTCACAGCAAGCTCATGTAGCCATTCACCACCATGATTAGTTATTGAGCTCTCCTCCAAAAACAAAGTTTTTAAATTCCTGAGGAAGCATATAAAGAATTATCACATCAGTCAATAGAAAACCCAGATATGCCAGGGCTCCAGAACCAAAAGCATAATTCATTCCGACTGACGACTGTCCTCCGACATCCACAGTAACAAAATTGCTTGCATAGAAATGAAAAGGAAAAAAAGCAAAAACTCATAAGAATATATAATATACGTCCAACCCATGTAAGCTTTAAAATTTTTAACATGGTAAAATCTTATTTTCAAAACATGACTCATGCTCATACTATTTATGGCCTAACTACACAGTTACCAACCTAGATATAATTACATGATCAGTTAACATACCATATTCATCACAACTTTTTAAAAAGAAAAGGCTTATCTGAACCAATTCGCAGCACCACCGTACAAGTCCAGTTTCTCCAAATATATGACATCGCTTTTAGTAGGTCATAATTTCTCTTCCACTCTCTCAACACCTTTTTTTCTTTTTGTTCTTTAAAGGCCAGGCTCACCATCAGCAAGACATACACAGGGAGAACAGATTTTCCACACAATTGAAATGCATAGAAATTTCTAAGATCTACAGTAAAAATAAAAGCAATATGAAGAAACGAAGCATAGAGAGAGCTTTCAAGGGTGTGAAAAATTTTCTGAGTGCAACACAATTCTCCACATTCAACTTGTATTATATTCCAATCTAAATCAATACTAGTTGTTCAGTACAATTTAATCTATAAATTCTACAAGAACAAGCACATTCATGCACTATGGAATTAATGCAGCGCGGCTCTAACCAGTCAGACGTTTCAAGATATAGAATCTAGGTAGTTTATTTGAAAGCAAAAGCAGAAATGTAATTCACTTTTTTCTATTCAAGAAAGGACACCTAGATGCAGTTGCTTAAAATGAGAAGCTTGGCATCACTTAAATCATCATGCATGTATGTTTCACAAACGTATGCAGGTCAAAAGTATTACTTTTTTAAGTTCTTAGTCTCAGTTCTACATTTGATGCATTTGCGTTAATTAATATTGAGACTCATCAGCCTTTTTTTTTTTTTTTTGGTATAAGATTCATAATCAGTCTATGAATCAGTCTTCACTATTTACAATTTGTTATGACATTATTCTTAGTTCTATTCCATCCTTTCTCCAAGTATTCAGGCAGAATGGCTTTGTATTCCTAATATATGTGTATGTTTTTTGGTAAGTAAAAATAATATATTTTTGTATGTTGCCTTAGTTAACTAATGATTCAGCGTTTTAAAGATGTCTATTATTCTAAAAAAATGAAAATATCTTAATTCCCCTTTTTTCCATTATCTAATTTTTTATTCAGTGCTGAACCTACCTCAAAACCCAATGAAAGAATATCTATATACATTCATACATATAAGGAAATACTTTAGCTACAAATGAATTACACAAAATTTAACTCACAAACTAACATGGTTTGATGTGGTACATTAAATTGTAAAGTTACTTTTATTGTAAAATAGATCTAATAGATCCTAAAAAGCCACATCAGTTTGTGAATTTATTTTTGTATAATCTCTTTGTGTCTGTAGCAGTTCTCATGTGTGTATAAATATAAACTTTCCATTAGTCATCCAAGTCAAAAATAGGGTTGCCAACTTGCCACAGTTGATCTCAACATCATAAAACCAAGTCAAATTTTCATTGCTCATTCCAAAACATGATGGTCTTTAAAAGTGCTCTTCATTCCCTCCAAAGTCTAACAACATACCTCGATAAGCTTCAAGGAACATTAATTAATGCAACTTTCTGGTCATTGATTGACATCTTCATCAATATATTTTTTTCTCTATTCATCTAATGATTTCACCGGCTTTAGAATCACAGTGTCTCGTAGACCATTGTAATACACAACCCAGAGTTTGAAGGGAAAAAAATTGTGCAAGTTTAATTTAGATTATTTAAAGCATGAGATAAGCCAACCCCAGCTACCTGAGCAATCCTCAATATGATCTATAATATGAAATGACAACACAATGAATACTGCCAATGTCCAAGTCTTCAAAATACTTGGACATTTCTGGATCTTTGCATGCTGCATCATTCTTCTCGATCACAAACCACTGAGACATTGTATCAAAGCTTTACTCCTGAGTGAGCAAGCTATCAATTCACAATTATAAATTCTTTCAAACCACAACTTCCCGAAGAGCAGTGAGACATTATTTCTTTGGCACAAGCAAGTATATGGATAAACACTTAATGATAGTCTGATGACTTTAAGTTCTGGCGAATCGTTAAAACAACTAGTAGTAACTAATAGTTTATTCGAAATTCAAGGATGAATAGAAAAATTAGCACGTCAACCAATAAAGGCTCAACCCCTGAACAAAAATTAGAACCCTGCACCGTTTGGATAAGAAATGATTGAAAAGGAAGTAGAAACTAAATGAAGATAAAGGAAAATCATAAAATCTCACTCTCACTCTCACAAAGAAAATTAAGTCTTGCAGACCGTATTTAACATTTAACCAATCCAACAAGAAGAAAATCGCAACAAAGAATCAAATTGGCGGATATTTTTCCAAAAATTAAAGAGAAAACCGGCTAAGCCACGCGATCGGAAGAAGAATTAAAACTAGTTACACGTACTACAGCATCTATTGGTCATTAAATAAATAAATAAATAAAAAACGCAGTCACGTTCTAAGCTGGAAGAAAGAGTTAAATGAGCAGATTGATACACCTAAATAAGCTGTTCTGCCTTTTATTTCTCTTCATAAAGCATCAAATATTGTTAGATTCATACTTATAAAAAAATATATTGTTAGATTCACTTTCACTTGATAATTAATATTCGCTACCGACCAAAAATTTAATACAATCCTTAAATTATATATTCTTATTAACAACAATTATAGAATCCAAATCGCAAGTAAAAAGGAAAAGAAAATTACCTGCAGGACCGACCGATATGCAGAAGACCATCCGTAGAAAAGCCAGAACATTTATCGAGCTTGAGCGCCTGAAGAACGCGCCCGCGAGACCGAGCAAGAAGCTCGAGATCGGAGTCGCTCACAATCATTCGCCGGAAGTGAAGCGACTTCAAGCAATTGAAAGACTTGGCCATCTCGTTCATCCAGGGAGTGACGTAACCTCCCCAATCTTCAGGTATCAGATTGAACATCGCGGCCCTCGGCTTCCCCTTCAGCTTCAGCGACTCCAGGTGCCGAAACCTCCTGCCCAATCGATCGGGGCTCGTCGTGTAGCATAGAGCGATCGTCACGTGCTTCCGCGTCAGCGCGTCAAGCTCGTACCAGCGCCGGCACACCCGGGAAACCGCATCCCGGTCCTTGGGGTCGTGAATATACGGCATCACGCAGCCGATAACCACCTCAGGCATTCCGGGACGCACTCTGGAGACTTTTCGATCCTCCATCGCTACCAGAACTCCACGAAATATCCCCGGGGAAACAAAATTATCTTCTGTTTTTACTTCTTTAGGAAACAATAATTCTTCCTCTCCCACTGGAGAAGCTGGAGAAAGTAATAGCCTCAACGCTTCCAGACCCTCAAATCTCGAGACCGAAATCCGTCAAACGGATCAATTATAAAAGCAAGACCCGAAACACATCAAAATCCGTACAAAGCCCAAATCAACAGATGACGCTTCATCTGCGACACGCGAGAGAAGAACATCTCGGAGCGAAGTGAAAGTCGGCAACGCCGAAAAGCGGCTCGAACGAGACCCACATGGTGAGAGAAAGATTGGAGGGTAGGGATCTCCGGAATAGGAATCCGACGGCAACGGTTGGAAAACAGTTAAAGTGGGGAATTGGATCAGAGCCTAGTGAGTAGTGTGGGGCGAGGGGTGTTGGGGGGAGGGGTCTATCATGCGCCTTGTAAAAAGACAAAAGGGGGCTGATTTTGGGTTGTAAAGAAGAAAGGACGAGAGGCTGAGTGGGAAAAAATATCAATCTAATAAATAAATAAATAACAAAAAGGGAAAACGACAAAACTATATTGGGCGCAACCAATCAGACGTCACGTCATTATTGAGAAAATGGAATTGAGAAATAATTCTGTCTTCAAAAATTTTACTTATTATTCTCATATTATATAATATTTATAATTTTTTAATTTATAATTTTTTTTTCCAATATATGGTATATAGATAATGAATAAAAATTTTAATTAATTTTAAAAAAATAAAATAAAATATATGATGTTTAGGATAATTAATAACTTATTTGAACCGCCGTCTGTGTTTTGGCGCACCACTCTCTTCCGGTGGAACGAAGCGTAGATGGACGACGCTGCGAGAGGATGAAATAAATAACAACTTTTTGTGAATTATTGTAAATTTTGGTGCGTGATGGTGACGTGGTGGATCATGATAGGCAGGTTATGCTTAAGCTTTTTTGTCACTTTCCTGCACCTGATGGTGACCGGGAGTGCTTTTATTTTAAGGGAGTTTTAACTGCAAAAAAATGAAAGGAAAAAGTCACAGTACTGTTGTTTTCTCGAATTCAATTTTCAGACGTTTCATAAATATATATATAAATAATATATATTTAGAATAATAATATATAAATTATATATATATAAATAATAATATATATTTACAATCTTTAAAGAGTTGATGTGATTATATAAAATTAAACTATATCATCTTATGTAATTATAATATTATTATAATTTTTTAAATTGTTATATAAAATATAATAAATAATTTAATTTTTTAAATTTTAAAATAAAAATTATATTATAATAATATTTTATTTAAATTTAAATAAAATATATAATCTCATCTCATTTGAATTGCGTAATCAAATGAGACACTAAAATCAATTGAGAAGTGGGTTTAATAATCACCCTGTTCAATTCACAAAGTTAAAAATAAATAAAGAAAATGAGTCTAATAATGTTGACCCAATCCCATTTTTGTTTCTTGGTACCAAGATGTAATCATCTTAAGGAAGATTTTTATGACAATTGAGTTGTGGGGTTACTATGGATTATGCTTTTGTAACAATTCGTTTTCTGGTAATTGTCTTCAAATTCCTGTTGTAATGCAAAGGAATACGAGGCTTTAACCCAATAAAAAAAAAGGGGTACTGTTCAGTCGGTCGAAATGGCGGAATTGCTCTCCGATACTGCCGATTCATTCCATTCCATAAATATCCTTAATAATTGAAGGAACGCGAAAGCAACGTGGGGTTCTTTTTTTTTTATATATTTTTCTTTTTCCCCCACTACTACCAGTTGTAGTATATTATCCACTTGTAATGAAAATCCAAAAAATCTCACGTACACAACGTTTAAAGAAATAAAAAGTATACTTTCAATAGAGTCAATGCTGAGCAATTAAAAATTAAATCTGTACAGATTTTTTTCATGTCATCCAAAACCAATGAAAATGCTTACAATAAATAGATTGAATTACTTAAATCATTTGATTGTGGTTTTCAATGCTAAATACATATACATGTGTAGAGAAAAAGAGAGAGGAAAACTCTTATGCATGGTTCTGAAGTTTTGATAAATGAAAAAATAAAAATAAAAGAAGTGAGAAAATGGCAGAATGTGATGACAAAATAAAAGAACTAGAACCGGATACGCAACTTTCTTACTTTGATATACAGTTTAGGTAAGATGAGATGAGATGAGATGTTTTAAATAATAATTAAATAAAATATTAATAGAATATATATTTTTTATATTATTTTTATGTTGAAATTTTAAAAAATTAAATTATTTATTATATTTTTATATAAAAATTTTAAAAAATTATAACAATTAAGATTAGATGAGATGAGATCATATCAGATCGAGATAATGATTTATATAAACAAACGGGACCCAGTTTAGAATGTGCTGTCCACTTTTTCTCTTTTGCACAAACCAAAAAGACAAGAAATTATAACGAGAAGGCTGCCAGATGATGAGTTAGCTACCTACTAGCTACTATAGCTAGTCACTTGGCATGGACAAAGCTGGCTCAATCCATCCCCTCTTCCTCATTTCCTGTCTTTTGGGTCGATATGTATAAGAAAAAACAAATTCACCTCAATTTTGTTTTGTTTTTGTTTTTTTCCCCAGGTGAAGCTCCTTTGTAGACTCCTTAATTCCCCCCATTGATTCTTTGGGAGCTTTGGTTAGCTCAACACCAGCAGCCTTTGTCATCCACAAGATTACTAGATCTTGTGCTATAAATACTCAACATGATTCAAGACCTCATCAATGGGACAATGACTGACCTGTACGTACGTTTGTGAAATCAGATTCAATGATGGTGTTTAATTGGATTCAAAACAAAGTCACATGAGCTTCCTTGGAGGTACAATGCACCTTGGGATGATATTTTACAGCTTCTTTTCCAATGCTCTTTGTTTGTTATTATTGTCAGGTAAATTAGAAGAAGGCATGCATTGTTTCCTGATGAATACCTACATTTCTCTATATCTTTGAGCGAAATTCATAGAGTTGAAGCTTTATTTTTTTATGATTTACATGTCAATCAGAGTGTTGTTATTTGCAAATTTGACCATATATATATATATATATACATACTAGGGAATAGACTCGGGTGTATTAGTCTTGGGGTGCACCTGACATAATGATTTTAATAAATAAAAAAGTAAAAAAGTCAGTAATTTATTTGTCTGAAAAAAGAAAATAAAATGTTAAAGAAAGACAAAAAAGAAAGATTAAAAAAAAATCTAAATTTCAACAAAGTATGAACATTGGTTTATATCCATATTAGATTATCTATTTACTCTTTATATAATAATAAAATATTATTAATTTAATAATTTTTTTAATTTTTATTTTTATCACATTTTATAGTTCTAGTAATTAAAATATTAATAATAATTATATTATAATCAAATTAATAATATTCAATATTAATGTTAATAATAATTATATTAATTAATAATATTCAATATTAATGTTAATAATAATTATATTCTAATTAAATTAATAATTAATATTATATATTGAGTGTTTTAAGTATTTTATTAGTTAAATTTACTTAAAGTTGAATTTTACAATGAGAATGCTTTAAAGCGTTTCTGTTCTAAAGAGTAAAGTCATTTTAATTTTTTTTTTTTAAATTGAAACAAAAAGAAAGGAAAATGAATACATTGTCTGAACAAAAAGGACATAAAAAATAGATGTTAATTCATGTGCGCTGCGGGGCAATTAAGGGTATTTTGATAAAATATGATTCTTCCTTAAATTCTATAAGGGAGCTACACGTCAAATGGTCAAAGATTTTAAGGGCATTTTGATAAAACAAGACTTAACGGAAAAATAAAAAAAAGTTACTATTCACAGTTAGATAGGCACTTATTATAACAGAGTAGATATATATATAATTAAGAAGGATGGATGCCAACTTTCACCTTGATCAATTCCCAATTTCTAATTTTATATAGTCAAAGTGGTGGATATTTTATGTGACGAGTGAGGGACATCAGCATGTGGGAGTGCATATGGGAGTTTTTCACATTGGGAACAAACTAATTTTTGGTTTTGTTGGACGGGTAAATATTCTCAGGTGCAGATCATTTGTTGTCTTCTCCCGTCTATTGTTTCTTGGAAACTTTGGGATAGGCGTTGTAAGGCTCGGCACAAAGATGAGGTAGATGCGGTTGAGTCGGTTTGGCATGCTATTAAACTATGGTTTCGCCATATTTTGGATTTGATCATGGAAGTTTCTACCATTTCTTCCAAGGATGTTGGTATTTTGCAAAGATTGAAAATCCCGATTCTGGAACCTAGACCTAAGAAGGCTCACGTGGTGAGGTGGATTCGGCCTTCTCAAGATTGGGTGAAACTTAATATGAATGGTAATAGTTTTGGTAGTCCAGGACCATCAGAAGTTGGCGAGGTAATTCGCAATGATTGTGGCAGGAATGATTGCGGCTTATTCTATGGGTTTGGGCCCAAACTCTAATAATTTTGCTAAAATAAGAAGTTTGTTGGAATATGTTCGTCGATGCAATCATTTGGGATTTTTTCTCAGGTTGAGATTGAGACTGATTCTCAAATCTTGGTTAACTGGATAATCAATGGTGAATTTAATATATGGTATTTAGAGGACTTTTGGGATGAATTACATGTTTATTTGAATTACATGGAGTATAGAATGAGACTTGTTTTTCGGGAATGCAATGTCGTGGTTGACCTTCTTGCCAAGTAGGGAGCCGGTGGTTCAAATCTGGACTGGTCTGGTGATCATTCTTTGCCTAGTAGTCTAAGAAGTCTTTTTTGCTTGGACAGAATTGGTCTCCTTTATTTGTAAATCTCGTAATGAGTTTCCTAGTATATATATATTTTTTTCTGGTTTATTTGTTTCTCTAATTCTTATTTGCATATGTCTTTGTTTGTAGGTTTTATTTGTTTTTGTTCAGAGTTGGTGTCTTTGGTATCTTGCTATGTAATTAGATGAATAAGTAATTTTGATGCCTAAGTTTGGTTTTTTGATGTTAGTGTATCTCCAGATATCTTGTTGTAACCATAATTTTCCTTATCTACAAATGAGGATTTTCAATAAAATTGGAGTACCGTTCTCTTCCTAAAAAAAAATCTCTAATCACATATTTCTGTTGACATTTGTTGACTCCACTCTTATCTCTAACTAATTGCATAGAAAGAGCAAAAAGTTGCTTAATTCATTATATTAAAATAAAAAAATCCCGATGTTTTTTTTTTTTTTTTTCTAAATGAAAATCGAATGGTCTTTAAATTGGGAATTGAAATTCGAAAGGATTTTTAGGCAACAAAAAATGTCTTTTAAATTTAAATAGTAATGAAGAATTATAAGAAATTAGTAAAGTGGTTGGCACAATACAATTAGAGTGAAAAAGTTGATATTGTAATTAAGAAAAGTCCAAAATTAAGAATCTAATAAAAAGGTAAAAGAATTACAATAAATGAAAAATAATTAGATGTCTCGATGAGAGCAAGTCAAATACTTGAGAAATTATCTAGTAACGGATAGTATTACTGCAAATAAATAAGGTCGGCCAGAGTTTAGACTATTGCTTTTTAAAGGGTTTGGATCTTCTAAATTATTGTCTAAAATTTTAAGGCCATGTTCGGATATAAAACTATTATCAACCCATCTCATCTAATCATTATAATTTTTTTTAAAATTTTTATACAAAATATAATAAACAATTTAATTCTTTCAAATCTTAAAATAATATAATATTAAAAAATAATATTCTAACATTATTGTATTCAACTCATCTAAAATTATCTCATCTTATTTTATTTCACTATTCAAACGAGCCCGACTTATAGTGGGAACGGGATGTCGATAAAGTGGGATCACAATATTTCTTGTTATTTGAAAAAATTTACTCGAATAATTATAAATGTTGTAAATCCAATATTTCATAGGTCTATATATCTTTTAAACTTGAGATAATATGAATACATTGTGTTTTTAATTCCTCTAATCCATAAAAACTTAACAGTGTTAGGTTTTATTCTTATTTAGTTGTGGAATACAAATATAAATAGGGTGAGGAAAAGTAAAACCCAAAACCTATTATCTGCCAAGAGTCAAGACTGATAATATCGAAAATTACACCTAACGGGCAAGCCGGTGAGTTTTGATATCTATTTAAGACAAAACCAATCTGTTTTTATTCGAGAGCTAGTTCATACAAGATCAGCCAATTCATTAGATTCTTATAAATATTTTAAAATAAAAGATGGAATACCACGTCGATGACTTGTCCACCAAAACCATGAGTCACCCATCTTTTTGCACTAATAGTCCTATAACTTTGGTAGTTTTTTTGTCTAGGAAAAACGAATTTCGTGAAAAGCATTCCCTGCTTAAACTTGTTTTTATGTCTGATAACCTCATTTAGCTTAAATATAATCATGAATTGTACAAGTGTTTTACATTTTTTTTTTTCTAAAAATGTAAAGTTCACCTTTAAAAAAATTATTATTTTTTATATAAATCTCATATTTTTTTATTTTTTTAATAAAAGTATGCAACCCTTACACATTTTTAAAATGTAAATATTATTTCTCTGCATATTAATAGGAGAAAAATAAAAGAAAATGATTTTGACAAATAAGTAAGTGGGACTTACTCCAATTTTTTTTTTTTTTTTTTCTTTAAGTGACTTGCATAAGACTTAAACTTGAATCTTCCATCGTTGGAAAAAAGATGTTAATGAAATGGATAACCACCAATAGGGGTGAATTCAGATCGGTCCCTATCGGTCCGTTTGATCCATAGGATCTAAACGATGCCATTTAGATCATATTTCACTCTAAATGTTTATAGCAATATGTGAGTTTGCTCGAGCAAAGATCAATCTATGAGTTCACTCGATAGGCGCTCAACATACTGCTTGAGCAAATCACTAATCCTAGTGTTCGCTCATACAGTTCGAACCAAGAAGAAGAGAAAATGAGGAAGAAAGAGATAGATGTAGAACCGAAAGTCCTTATGGGACTCTTCATTAAGTATGAGTGTGTATTATGCAGAGAAAAAAAAATTAGCAGTAAATAATTAAAATTTAGAGAAAATATTTTATGGAACTCATATTTCTTCATTCCTATTGTCTATTTACATATAATGACATAAATTATTACATGATTTATGATATATTATTAATTGATAACATATGTTATTTAATATTTTATATAGTCAATGTAATAAATTAGATGAAAATTACATCATTAACTTATATAATTAGTATATAAAAATAATATATTAAATTATTAAAAGTATTTTAAATATATATAATTCGGTCCGGTTCGATTCAAAATTTATAGACTCTGGGACCAGAACAAACTTCTTCAGTCCACAATTTTTGGAACCGAGACTAGCCCCTCCAGTATTCAATCCGGTCTGGTCCGGACCGATATTTTCGACCGGGTCAGTTTTTCCTGTCAAGACCGAATCTTGTACACCCCTAACCACCAGCACATGTCCTCACTGTAACGAGGTTGCGCCGAATGTCCAGTTCTATAGAGTGAAGGAGGATATAGATAAGGTAATGTAAGAGTAGCAACGGTGCTTGTTTGTAGGGGACTGACTACAACGACAAGCCCAAAGTGACTAGGTGGTCCTCCTCTAGAAACACAACTTGGTCCCTCGGGTAAGCCATAAATTAGCTTCGATATTTGCTCATAAAACACCAAGACAAGTAGACATGCACTACTCCTATAGTGCTTATTCCAATATATCATCCTCGTCATGCTTCAAAAAGAAAAGAAAAGAAAAAAAAAAACTTCGAAAAGGTGTCCAATTTCTATTGAATGCAGTCGCATGGCCACTTGCTTTTGTCCAAGTTCGTTGCGGCAAAATAATTTACATGGTGGAATGAATGAAAATATGTTTTAAAGTGGCTGAAGATTGGTAGCTGAGGATATTTATGTGATAAAAATTGATACTCATCATTTCCACACATCATATATCACATTTTTTTTTTTAATTTTTAAATTACTTTTTTGGTTTTGTTTTTTTTAAACTTGTTGAATTTTTCTATTCATCATTCATATACTATATATTTGATAAGAGAAAAAAATAAAATAAAAATATGATGTGATGTATAAAGATAATGAAGAGATTCTATCTTGTGTTGTCCTATTGCTAGTGCATATATTCCCCCCCCTTCCCCCGGGGATCCACAAACAATTGCTCGTTTTCTTGAGTCATAGTAAATGTCAATGCTGTGACTGTGAGTTGTTTGAATTATTACACTTCACTCAAGAAAGAATGCAATCTATTCAAATGAAGATAACACTTGCATGATATTTTACTACATCTTCACAATATAATTCGTCCTAATTTAAGGTATCTTGTACCGATGCAGCAACCCTCATTTTGTTTTTACAAACATTTTAATTTTTTCTCATTTTATTCCATCTAATCAAATTATTTTTTTAAATTTTTATATAAAATAAAATAAATAATTCAATTTTTTCAAATCTCAAAATAAAAATAATATTAAAAATATATATTTTAACAATTTTTTATTTAATTTTTTAATTTTTATATTAATTAATGTCTACTTATCTTATCTGTAAAAATAAACGACAAGTAAATATCTATATAATAAGGGAAATGAGTGTACGGTCAGTACGAGCAGAAAAAATGTAACAACTTTTTCTTTGAAATGCGGCTAACAATCGAGACATCAAAGTCTCGAGGGTGCGGGGGAACAACGATGGACTTTTTGCAGCAACGTACTCTATAACCTAAGTTGGAGTGACTAATGTCCATTGTCCACCCAATTTGAAAGCAACATGCTGTCCGGAATTGCGTTTATTGTGCCTTCAAATCAAAATGCGATGATGGTGGTACTGGTATTACGTATCTCAATGCATCACTTTAATCCGATTACTACACCTTCAAAAGCCTCAAGACTTGATAATCGAAAAAAGGAAGGAAAAACTTCAATCTGAATTGGGAACAAAACACTAGTTAAATTGTAAGTTGTAATAGCATGATCAACACCAAAGAAGTAGGATCATTTTATGGACGTAGTGCTCAAGCTGCCAAATCACTTCTTTCTATTTTCTTGGCTTGTTTTAAATGCAACGAATAATTCAAGCACTTCTTTGTTATTTCTGGGTTGGGAATCTTTACCATGGGCGCCAGGAATGACAAAAAGGATGAGAAATTGATCCATGGCGGAGAAAGTCACCGTTTGATGTGACAGTTATTCTTTAGGTACTCTGTTCTATTCCAATCACGGCACCGCTTTGTTTGATGTTACACTTCTTAATCTCCTTTTTTTTTTTTTTTAATTTTTTATAGATACGTGGATGTGAGAGGAATTTGAGAGTCCAGCTTTTCAAACCATGACCAAAAGTATCGAACAAGTTTTGCTTCCTTCGCCAACCAGTAAAGTTTTTTCGTACATTAGAGTCAATTTGGCATTCACATGAAGACGGGATTCTTTTGAATGGTAATTCTGTATTGTTTCCGTGCAGTTGATTTTGCCCATAGAATTGAATTTTTTTTAGGTAGTATTCGTAAGGTTGTTTCTATGTGGAATATTATTAGATGAAATGCTGCCATATAAAAAGATCAAATATCAAATAAGACAACATTATATGCAGAGACCTCAGATCAAGGGCACCGACCAATTTTATTTAATGAACTCTGTTGCTCTCTCCCATGTGTTTTCTAGCCATACTTGAGGGATATCTTAGCTGGTTCATTCAAATCCATTTCTCATGCACAGAAGAGCTCTTTTTATACGCTTTCATTAGTTTCTTTCAATCAGTAATCAAGAGCGAGGGTATCTCTGTTCCTCTGAGAAACATCCTAAACATTCTGATTCCTACTGGCAAGAATTATTCCAATCAGATATCCCACAAAAAAAAAAAAAAAAAAGCCCACGATTTTGACAGGAGAAAATAAATAAATCAATCAAGATCCGATGCATGTGATTAGCTCTTGTTGGAATGTAAACATGTGGCAGACAGCTTGGAAATACCTTGGCATTTTAAGCTCGTTCTGATTCAAAACATGTCTATGGTTGAATTGAAGTCTTGAATGCGGTTGAAGAAAAATCTCTTTTAGAGAGCAAAGACAGTGAGTTGGGGAACTATAGGGACTGGTTATGGTACGAAATACAACAATGCATGTGAAGAGGATTAAATATCCAGGCCAAAGACTAGACCCAGCCTACCAGGCCATTACTAGGAGACGAGAAAAAGGAGTGTAATGAAGAAGAGTGTGTCAGGAGAGAAGGGGGACAGTGTTAGGAGAAAGAAGGAAAGCAAGAGGTTGTCAGACATGCATAGAGGTCGTCATAGCAGGCTAGAAATGACTTTTTCTTCCCTTCTAGTCTATTGTGCGATTTTTTATGCATAAATAACATGCATTAGGTAATCCAACATTAAAGGGAGAAACAAAAAGATGCTTAGGTCAGGAAGAGGTCTACAAGGAGGCAATTAGGGTGGGTAGATTTCACACATAAGTTCGTATCCTTTGCAGGTCCATTGTTTTTCATTGTATTCTTAGTACTTGTTTAGGGAGTGAGATGAGATAGAAATTTTTGTGAATAGTAGTGAGATATTCTTAGTTAAATATTTTTTAGATTTTCAAAAATGAAAGGCAAAAAATTGAAAAAATATTATAAAATTAAAATATTGTAATAATATAATTTATTACAAGGGTGGGCGAGGGTTTCCACAGAGGGCCCAACCCCGCCTCGCAGTCCCCCCCGCTTATATTTATATTTTACAAATTGTGTATATATAAATATATATATTACAATTTGTTAGGCTTGTTCACAAAGTATGCACTAGCAAATTTAAAAACTACATAATTTTTAAATTATAGTCATATTTACAAAATTTAAATTTATAATTTGAGTCTAAAAATATATTTTTATATCACTTTTGGACTTAGGAATAATTTTTAAACCTAGTAAAATGTAGTTCATTTTTTAGGTAGACATGAGGCAACATGCGGGGGTGGGGGACCGAGGTGAAAACCCCACCCCCTACCCCGTAAGAGACGAATAGCATCCCTAATTTTATAATATTAATTTTATTTAAAACTTTGAAAAAGTTGTAATTATTAGTTTGAAAATTTTATATTTGAATGAAGTTTGTAAATAAGATAAGATAAAATGAGATGAAATGAGATCATATGAAAATTTTGTATGACCCCAAACCTGCCCACGGCAGCTTCGATTCCAATCAACCCAACTGGCCACATTAATGGGCCTTGAAAACGATTTCACTTTGGTCGCATTGATTAAAACATTAATGTTGTCGTATTTCTAATCAATACTAGGAGATGGGTCTGGTTTTTTAATGCAAATTGGCATGTGATTGATACTGGGATCATCGCTCATTCGCTTAGAAATTCTAGGTGGCTTTTCCGGCTTTCATAGAGGCAACTCTTGAGGGAGACAGCACACCACTAATAGTTGGCAAAAACCCGGCCTTATTATTGGTGGAGAAGTGTTACATGTACAAAAAAATATATATATAAATAAATTTATAATTTTATGTGATTTTATGTAATCTATTAGATCTATTTTATAATAAAAATAATTTTATAATCTAACGTATTATATTAAATTATATTAATTTATAAATTTATTTTTATATCTAAAGAATTTCCCTTATTTATGGATTCCTAGTTATCGAGAAGAAGTTAGAACATCACTTGTTGTTAACGTTTGCCGGCCCGATAAATAGAAACAGTTCGAGTACAAAATTGTTTACATCTTAGCCCAAAGAGAGGAAACAGTTTTTCTGACAAGTATATGACAGATCATGTCAAATGTGAAATGTATATAAAATTACTGTTTAGTCCTAGAGAACACAAAGGTAGTGGGAAATATGAAAATAATATTTGATTAATTGCTTAGATATCAGAGTTAACCAGGTAAAGGTTGTTATTGGAACAATCAATAGATAGGGATTGCTTCGAAACCAGATATTGCCAGAGGATCTCAAATCTAAGCCTTCAAGTTACCCGACAAAATTGATACGAGATCAAGGAGAGGTTTTGCGGGATATGCAATATAAATATTCAAATACCCAAACTTTTTAAATTTGGTATGGCTTATGCTAGCAACTAGCAACTAGCAACATATTTCAATAAACATTTTCATTACAGTGCATTGAAGTGGGCAAAATGGCAAACATAAAAGAGAGAGAACATTTTTTTTTTTTTAAGAAAAAGTAAAAAATAAAAAAGTTAAAATCCTAAAGTCAGAATGCAAAAACAGGAACGAAAATAAAAACGAATGGGGAAAATCAAACTTTTTTAAAAAAAATAAAACTCATGTATTCAGTCTTTGATAACCAGTCATTAAACAGCTATCTTTCACCAGACCACTAAAAATAAATTATGGTGCTTCCTCTATCCATATTTTTTCATCTTCAAATTGTAAAGCAACTCTAGCTAAAATGTGTGCTACTGTAATTTTTCTCTCTAACTACAAATCTCACTTCCCACTTTTTTCGATCAATAAGAAGTCTCTTTATTTCATAAATAATGTTCCCATAACTGGCAAGGTCTTCATCTTCATTTCCAACTGCATTAATAACTACCAATGCATCTCTTTCAAGTATCACTTTGGTGATGCTCAAGTCTCTACAAACTTCAATTGTCTTCCATAAGGCTAAGCTCTCTATTGTTGCTGGATTGTGAATGAATTTTCTTTGTGTGCATACCGATACCATAACATCTCCTTTCTCATCTCTAATTATAATTACAATACCTACTTTCTTGCCTTTTGAATATACTGCTGCATCCCAATTAGCTTTGACAAAATTCTCTCTTGGTTTTTCCCACTGTTCCCTCTGTCTTTTAGCTATGGCTGAATTATTAACTTTTTTTATCAAGTGGTTTGCTGCCTGAAATTCTTAGATGGATTCATTTGCTGATCTAGTTATACTATTAGGGCTTTTGAACTTGTCTTCAAACATATATTCATTCCTTCTTAACCACAAAGCCCTCTTATAAGCAGCTGTCACCTCCATATCTGCTTCTAAGATTTTTTCCTTCAATTTTTCTCATAGACTTAGGAAGTCCTCTTCTACTACTGACCATTTCTGCATTGAATTCATCATGCATGCCCAATCATCATTAGTAGCTTAACATTGTCATATTACATGCATAACTGATCCCTCTTCTTGAAGACAAATGGAGCAAAGTAAACTCTCAACAATCTTCTTCTTGTATAGATTCCTTATTGTAGCAAGCATATCATTACTTGCTTTCCATAGAAAAATTTTCACTTTTCCCGATACATTTAACCCCTATATGTTCTTCCATCTTTTATCTATCTTGCTCTCCTCTAAAGGTTCCCCCTAAATTGCCCTTTTTCCTCTCAACCTCCACATAAGAAGCACTTTTAACACTAAATAGACCTTTTTCTGATGGCCCCCAAACCAGTCCATCTTCTGTGTTCTCACCACCTACTGGAATGCTTCAAATATGTTCTACCTCTTCTTGAATGAAAATACTTCTTATCAAGTCTTCATTCCACCTGTTATTCTTACAAGTTAACTCCTTCACCTTTGCATCAGCCCTCAGAATTGAGATTGGGGACTGGACCTTAAATGACACAGGTTTTGACAGCCACATGTGCCCTCATATTCTGATTTCGTTCTCATTCCCCACCCTCCATTTCAAGCCTTCATTCAACAATCCCATAGCTCCCTACACACTCCTCCATATAAGTGATGGTTTCACTCCCATTTTGGAATCCAGAAAAGAAGAGTTTTTAAAGTATTTTTCCTTTTAAAGATCACTACCACCAAACTGTTGGGATACATAATGACTCTCCACCCCTGCTTGGCTAGCAAAGTCATGTTGAAACACTCTAAATCCCTGAACCCAAGACCGCCCTTCCCCTTCTGTTTTCCCATTTTTCCCTAACTTCTCCAATGCACACTATTGCTTTTTTGTTGGTTACCCCACCAAAACTTAGCATACATCACATTTACCTCTTGACACAATTTTTTAGGGAGCTTAAAAACACTCATAGTATAAGTGAGAATGGCCTGTAAAACTGATTTAATCATAATCTCCTTTCCAGCAGTCGACAGATAAGCATTCTTCCAACTGCTAATTTTTTGCCAAATTCTCTCCTTAATGCCTCTAAAGGTATTGTATTTAAACTTGCCTACCAAAGTTGGTAGACCTAGATACTTTTCAAAACTACCCCTCACTACTTCTCACCCTGCTGCTAAAACATCCCTTTTATCTTCTTTTCTAATGTTGAAGCTAAAATAGATGGCAGTTTTCTCTCTATTCAAAAACTATCCCGAGGCCTTTTCATATTTAGAGAGGATTCCTTGTATTTTTAACCACTCATCCAGTCTTGCCCTTTCAAACAACATACAATCATCCGCAAATAAAAAATGATTTATCCTAGTTCCTCCCCTTACTACAGCCACCCCTATTGTATTCCCCTTAGAATCAGATTTATTCAACAAAGAGCTTAACCTTCAATACATAGAATAAACAAATAGGGTGACAAGGGATCCCCTGTTTTAAGCCCCTTGAAGGAACAATCCTCTCCCCAGATTTACCATTCATCAACACTGAGTAAGACACTATTGTAACACACAACATCCTCATTACTCGTTCTAGAAATGACCATTCTATTCTGTCATAGGCTTTAGACATGTCTAATTTTATGGCCATACACTCCTACCCACTTGTTTTCCTCATTTTCATAGAGTGCATCACTTCATAGGCTACCATAATATTGTCAGTTATCAATCTCCCAGGTATGAAGGCACTTTGATTAGGGGAAATGATTTTTGTCAAAATTTTCTTAAGTCTATTAGCCAACACTTTTGACAGAATTTTGTTTAACACATTGCACAAACTAATAGGTCTATACTCACTGGTGTGTAAGTGGTTCTTTGTTTTTGGGATAAGAATAATGTGAGTAAAATTCACTGAGGGGTTGAGAATATTACCATTCAGACATGCCAGAATTGTTGTGCTCACTTCATCTCCTATTGTGCTCCAATGGTTTTGAGAAAAGCAAGCTCTAAAGCCATTAGCCCTGGAGATTTGAGAATGAGCCATTTGTTTTATAGTCTCTTCAATCTCTCTTCTAGTAAAGGTTCTTGACAGGCAGTCATTCATCTCCCTGGTAACTCAAGGCTCAAGATCCATCAAACACTCCTCCAACTCCACTGGACTTGGCTGAGATGAGTTAAAGAGCTTTTCAAAATAAGATTTGAATGCCTCTTCCACCTCTTCTGGCCTTGAAACAGTTATGTCTTGTTCATCAACTATCTGCTTTATGAAGTTCTTTTTTCTCCTTTGACTTGCACAAAAATGAAAGAACCTTGTGTTTTTATCCCCATACTGATACTAGATTCTCTTGGCCCTTTGTCTCCAGTTCAAATCTTCCTTGTCTAGTAGTACTCCTAGCTCCCTTTGAATCTTTTTGATACTCTATGAATTACTCCCACATTCTTCAGCTTGCATCTATTTTTGCACTTCTGTTTTTTCTTCCATTTCCTTCCCCCTCTCAAATCTAAAATGTTTATCCCACCTAGCCAGAGTCCCTCTACTTCCTTCCATCAACTTCTGAACTTTCACCAAGGGGCATGTACTGCTTAGTTG
Source organism: Pterocarya stenoptera (assembly GCA_003123785.1). NCBI lineage: Eukaryota > Viridiplantae > Streptophyta > Magnoliopsida > Fagales > Juglandaceae > Pterocarya > Pterocarya stenoptera. The sequence continues at coordinate 74,040 of QEOT01001519.1, forward strand.
ATTACCCCATACCCTCTTCAACACCTCTTCACACTCTTCCTCAAAAGCCCAACTTGCCTCATATCTAAAAAGTTTCATCACTTTCCAGCCTCTTAAACCTTTTTGAGTTGATGACAACAAGATAGGTCTATGGTCAAAACAAGTTGCCACTAGAACTTCTACCAAAACATTATTGAAAATCTCTGACCATTTGTGTTTGCTATAGCCCTATCTAATCTTTCTTTTGTAAATGACTGATCTTCATGTTTGTTACTGCAAGTGTAATTGTCCCCTTTCCAGCCCAGGTCATATAGCTTCCCTCTCTCTAATGCTTCTCTAAAATTGTTCATTAGTCTTTCCTGTCTTATGCTTCCTCTCTTCTTTTCATTATGAGTTAATATCTCGTTAAAATCACTTATTACACACCATCCTACATCTCCAATAGGTCTCAGTGTAGCTAGTAAATTCCAAGCCTCCTCCCTCTTACTTGACTCAGGTTCACCATAAAATCTTGTCAAGAGCCACTTCCTATTCCCCTCCTCACTAGTAATCCATGCACTGATATGTCTCTGTGAGTAATTCAACACTTCAACAATTGTCAAGTCATCCCAAAACAATGCTAGCCCACCTCTTTTGCCTATTGATTCTACTACAAAACACCTATCACACTTTAGCCTTCTCTTCACTCTATTGCACTTCTCTGTGTTTAGTTTAGTCTCTATTAAGAAGACTATATTGGGTCTCTTCTCATTTGCTAGTTGACAAAAGTCTTAAACTATTTAAGAATTTCTAAGCCCTCGACAGTTCCAACTTAGTGTTTTCATTGAGATTAGTACCAGCCTCCACCAATTTCTCTGTTTGTGCTTCAACCTTCTTAGATATACTTATTTTTGCTGTTTTTATAATTTTCGACTCACCCTCCCTGTTCTCCTCCTCCCTCATATTTCTCTTCCCTTGTGAACATTCACTTTAGTTTACTATACCTATACCCTTTCCTCTTGCCTTCCTTTTCCATACCCGTTTTGACTGATTCTTCATGTTTCTGTTCTCTTCTACAGTAAGACCAGCCTCCATTACCTCTCCTCCATTCACACTTACTTCTGTGCACCCCTTACTTCCTCCCTTGCCTCCACAAGTAGATTATGCATTTTCACCCCTGGTCAAACAAGTGATTGTCCAACAACCATAGCCTCCCCTCCCATATATGATTTTTATATGCTTGATTAGCGAAGGTAATGACAAAGATGTTTGCACAAACCTCCATAAATTTTGCTTTCTTACTGATTCTTCACACCTTGGCCAATGTAGCTTTAATCACCTCCTCATTTATGCTTCTTTCTATGCAAATCTTCCCTACCAGACTCTTTTCTTCTTTGTAGTTCAATTCTTCAATTAACTCATCTCTTAGCTCAATCCCTTGCACTTCCTCTTCCATTAAAACACAATTTTTTCCATTCCTCCTCCAGTTCATTCATCTTTTCATTCGGTTCTGTCACTGCTCTCTTCTAATTCCATCTCAGATTCCTACCGCCACAACTATTCCGCACCCCTCCTCTGCCACCTTCTCGACGTTACGACTCACAAAAATCGCTTCCTCTAACATATCCCACATCAAACCCCCTATGCCATTGGAATAATGGCGGTCGCTAAAAAACTTCACCTCCACCTTTCTAGAGAGAAGGGAGAGGAGTCCCATAAATTTACCTGGGAAATATCAAACTTAAGAACAAGAATATACACCATAAATCAAAATCCAAATTTCATTCACATTCTTCTGAGAACTAGTACAATTATGGCTTAAAAGAGAGCCAAGAAACGGTGGGACTTTCACTAGTTACGACTCAAGGGCAAACCTACAGCCACTTATCTACACTTGCGGGAACAAAAACAGGCTATACGGATGAATTAAAAAAGAGCCCATGCGAAGGAGCGCACCCTGTCAATCAGTTTCTTCCCTACAATCTGAACATGAAGCGGTTCCCTCGTCATCTGAAAAATATCCACCCAAGGATCCCACCTGTTGTAGATCCGTATTCTCATAGCTGCCACAACCAGATCTCCCAGAGAGTGAAGCCAAACTAATGGTAGCAAAGCCATTTGCAATGACGCCGACATCTGTGGTTCCACTGTATAGACCTCGGCTACCAGCAAGTAGTATGCCTTGATTCTGATCTGCTTTTGTTAGAACAGCAGGCAATACCTCCATCAACGGTGGGTTTGTTTGGGATGATCCACTAATAAGCAGACGCAGAGTCTCTCTCGCACCCTTTTCTACCATGGTGTCAGTTTCAGGAATCAATGGGTTCACCAGTTTTGGGTGCAATGGAGGAATGACATTTGAAATAGCAGGACCGGCACTAACAAGGTAGCCTTGACCAGAAGAGCAAACATCAATAACTGGAATGTGAACAATTGGGTCACACATTAAAGGTGTGAAAGTTGGTATCTGCTGAGAAGTTTGAATTGGCAACCGGACCAATTGGTCTGACCGCAAGGCTGGGAAATTCACTGTGGAAGCTTCGTCTAGACCCAGAGGTGGTGTAGAAGTCAACAAACTGGATGGCATCGTATCAGGTAATAAAGAAGAAAGCGAGGGAAATGGCAGTGACTCATTTGATGATACAGGACGTTGTTGAGGTGCGGCTGAGAATTGCAGAGTTGGCATACTGGGAGGGCACCAACAATAGTAAGGGGAGAAGAGAGGCAAGCCTACACAAGAGATTTGAGTTGTGGGGCTAATAGCTGGTACGGCAGCTAATTTCCCAAGTGACTCTAGAAAACTCAATGGGGAGTACGACATATTCCGGGTGATTTCTGGGAGCTTGTCACTCGCAGAATTATTTGATGAGGATGCTTCAAATGCAGTTGATGAAGTAATGGTCACATTATCAATTGCAGAAACATGACTGTCCCCTCGCCGTCGCAACTTTTCCCTAGTAGCACTCCTTAGAGAAGACAAGTTTCTTGGCAGGCCCTCTTTAAAGGAGCTGGATCTTGGACTCAGGCTACCCTGATGAAAAGAATTTGCTTTTGCTGCTTGACTTCCAGAGTGCCGAGATCGCAAAGATTTTGTCGACATTGATGAGGAAAGTCCATTCTGAGATGTATCAAACAGTTCAGTGGTGGTGCCCAAGGAAAGAATGGGTGATCCTGGAGAACTTGCTCGTGAACTACGCACTGTTGCGACAAGATAGGCACGAAGATGAGTTGCAAAGCAGCTGAGGCGTGACTCACAAATTCCCGTTAATTCGGCAATAGAAGGCTTCCTCTTGAGTAAATCCCTCATCTGCTAGAAGGGAAATGCAAAAAAGTAATTAGCAAGCACTCTACCAGAGAAAGTAGCATGTAAAATAGTTTTGAGCAAATTCTTTTTCTTCTCAAATTGATTTCAACTTGCAAGTAGAAAATTTCAGAGTCCAGACACACTCAAATTATCATTGACAGTGGAGTGTGTGCACACGTGCATTCTTAAAGTCAGACACACCTTTGCAAGCAATTCAACTCCCAAAAGCTTCGACTTCTCAGAGCACCAAAAGTAGAAAACCTGGCCATCTGGGATCTTGATATGGAATGATCGGCCAGAATTATCTGCTGGGATCTCATCCACTTCTACAGAAGCGCACTGGGATTTGCTGATGGTAAATAATCTCTCAGTCAGACCGTCGTCTCCAGTGAATGAGAGACGCAGATCAGATGTAGGCAACACTGTAAGATTCAGATTTCCCCTGCAAAAATGGAGAGAAGAAGAATGACTTAGAAAAATTGAATACTGAAATGACTACCAAAACTACATACAACAAAATAAATAAGTAGATATTGCCACGTAATGTTTCGATTGTTATCAAGAGCCAATAAAAACAGAAAATGTAATTAGAAGTACCGTCCCGTCAAATATTTCCACCTGTTCTTCAGTTTAAACATCAATTCTACCACATTTTTCCACCTATGGCGATTTGTACTAAAACTCTTCTCGGTTTATCAAAAATACTACTTTTCACCTAATTCACCTATTAATGCCTTTTAATTTCTTTTTTGATAGGCATATATACTAATGTCTTTTTTTTAAAAAGGTATCTATTAATGTCGTTTCAGATATGATTTACAGGATTTCCTGCAAATTGTTTAGTGCTAAATATAATCCCTAACTCAGTAGCAAAGAAACGCTAAAGCATGTCATGTTCTATACATTTTCTCCATTGGACAAAGTCATCAAACAAACAAAACACATGTAAACAAATCCAGTACCTGCTTCTCCAGTGGAGAAAATAGTCCTGGATCAAATTAACTGAGAATGACTACTGAGTTTCACAAATTATCCAGCACAGAGAATTTTCTTCCTTTTGCAGACTTTCGACCCCAAACTTATTAAAAATGACAAATACTTGGTTGTACTAGCTTAACTTTTGCCAAACCTCCTTCAATGTATATGGAGTTGACCGTAAGTTCAAATTATAGCTCTTCATATATCACTTTTTTCTTTTGGGTTTATGCATTGACTGGCTTCAACAATGCATTACTTATGGAACCTTGTTAGTTTATTCAAACTTCTCGAGCAACACGGTACGGATGCTAAAGAAGTCATTGGCAAAATGAATTCAAAGAAGAAATAAAAGATATATATATCTAATAATCACACGTATCCTCAAACCAAGTGACAAATTCATGAAAGAGACACATAAAGCAAAACATCGTTTTCAATGAACAGAAGATAAACGTTAACATGTATAGTGCAGAAATTAGACTATCCAAGTCCAAAAATAAATCTTAAGAGAAAGGAACACAGACAGAGACAATAACTTAGAATCAAGAGCATATAAGACAACACATTTTACACTCAAATTCAATTCAAATTACAAATGTCAACCCTATAAATCCAAAAGGCAGCAGCAAGCTATATATAATACAGGAGCATGAAACTACCTTTACTTCCTCTTAATTCAGAGATCATAATAGAATACGCCCACTTTACCTACAAGTCAAAAGATATATTTATTTGGAATAATGAAGATTTTCACCATCAATAAGCTAAAATATAGATTCCTGATATTTCTATTTATCACCAACACGGATACGCTTTCCAGAAACACTGTATACACAAAACGTAACAGTAGAAGAAGAGTTCAAACACTCGATCAAAACTTAATCCCCGTCCCCCAAACGAAAAAAAAAAATCTTCTAAACAAGATGCCAAAGAAGAATACAAGAGAAGGGTAAGGTGCCTACCATCTAAAAGATAATTAACATAAAAAAATATATAAAAAATGAAAAGAAAGAAAAATATTCACTAAATTGGAGTAAACAGAAACTAGATTCACAAGTGAAGGAAAAGTAAGATCAATTCTATCATTGAACAGACTCCTTATGTAAGAAAACTCAAGCTACCTTTATTTCACTTCATTCTCTGGGAAGGATGAGAAAATGATACAAGAACTAACAGTTGACTTTTATTCTTATAACCAGTGAAACTGGGTATATTCATCAAACTAACCTCCCTCGTGTTGCCCCATGTGAAAATGCAATAAAGCTATGCAGGGGGTCATATCAAGATGCAGCAGTCTATCAAACAAGAAAATAGAATCTAGCATATACAGCGATTGCATGATTGCAGTTAAAATACTTTCTAGACAATGTAACATGCAACCCCAACATGTACCGAGTCAATTAAATGACCTCCCTGTCTGCTTGAGTTAAGAGGTAACCTATCATGAACATATGAAAAATATAAAACTGGCAAAAATCACTATCAACTATATTCGGAAACAAGATCAACTAAAAGGACTGCTTGAAAGTATGGAGACAAAAAAAAAATCTTTTCACAAGGTTGAGTCAACAAGAAACAAAAGTTGTTGTGCAAGTATCCGCTGAAATCCAAAGCACGCAGAAGTTCTTAAAACCAATATATATGTATTTATATACATTCATCAGCTTTAACATTTATAATCACAGACAATTAAAAGGTATATTAGCATGTGCTATATATACTGTGAAACATCAGAATATTAGTAGCATGGCATATTTTTACACCAGCTGCCTGAATGGAATATTCATAGTCAATTACATGAAATAGCTACAAAACGGCCCAAAACATTGCCCATATATGTGTTCTCACTGGAAGGAGGTAAAAGAAACATCAATGCATTCTATTTGTAAAACTAATGACACGGATGCAGAACACCAAAATGTAGAGAGGTGCAACAATGATTGACCGTTAAGAAATTATTCCTTAAAACAACAATCTATTGATGATGCATGTCAAAATGAACTTCGAGAGCTTGACATCAAAATGATTGCCCCCTCCTGAGAGAGGATCACCAGTTTGAGGAATCACGAGAATAAATGATGATTGACCTCTATTGCAGCAAGAGATGAATCATACAGTTATTTCAGCTTGTTATTGTCAATATGTTTTTTTTTTTTTTTTGTAAGTAACTTCATAGATCGTTATTTTCGTAGAACGCTAAATAAAATTAAAGGTATAAATGGGGAGATTTCAGAATTAAAGCCTAAGAGAGACGAAAAGAAGTAGAGCTTTCAACTACTTTTGAAACACGATGACTTGGAAAAGGTACAAAACGTCATATGCAATGTCATCAAACACGCCATCGCACATCTCAAGAACATAAAACATATAGACACGCCGACATCCATGTTACTGAAATTACCTTGTACCAGTTGGGCACAACTGATTTCCTTGCCTGCTGATCTTTCCCACACGAAGAGAAACTAGAGGTATACAGAAGCACCTCGCTAGCATACCAACCTCTGCTGGCTCGAAATTCTGTTCATTAAAACAAAATAGAATCCATCATTTAAGTATAGAGATGCATAAACAACAAATAAATATGGCATGAGAGAAAGCTTCTGCGGACAAAATACATATATGGAAATCATCAATTCAACACGATGTACAATTAATCATGTCCATGTTTTGACTCACGGCCAATTCGTGAAACCGTGCAACCATCACCGGCCACCACACCAATTCCTACATAGAATCGCCAAACAAGCTTCCACCACAGAAGCGGTGAACTATTTGATGAAAAAGTATCCAAATCTCAGAGAATCAAATTATCTTCAAATAAGATACATACCTGACTTAAATGAGCCAGCAGGCGATCCTCAGCGACTCCATTCGAAGCGTTCGTCTTCAACAAAGGCTTCAACCTCTCATCGGCTCGACAAGCCCCCATCACTTGCATATCCAAAGCCTGTAGCCACCGCAGAACCCGGTCTTCGCGATCGTTCTGCTGAAGCAACAGATCTCCATCTCCTCCGTCCACAAGAACATCTGTCAACCGGTCCGTGAGCCCAATCTCGCTTGTCGAACCACCGCTCTCTCGCAAGCCACTCGAACTCGCAACGGATCCGACGTCACAGGAAGAGAGCGCATCCATCGACGACGAATCGTCAAAGTCCCCGCCATCGTATCGGTTCGAGCGATCAAGATCCTCGATCTTATCGTTACCAGTTGAATCTTGGTTTGTAGAGTTCGACATATTCAATCTCAGAAACTTCCCCTCAACAAAGTCGAACAATCAGCAAGCAGATTCGAAACCCTAGCTTCGGAATATAGAAAACCGAATTAGAAACGTGGAAACAGACTCTAATCCTCAGGAAATCGACCGCAATAAGGAACGTGAAATAGAGAGAGAAGGACCGAGTTTAAGAGAGAGAAACAAATATCTCCCACAGGAATTGTTTGTGCAAAAATGGTAGGATAAGACGCGCCCGGGTCCATTAAATAACAGGACCGGGGGGGGGGGGGGGGGGGGGGG
>QEOT01001519.1:82531-103775 GCA_003123785.1 Pterocarya stenoptera
TTTTTTTTTTTACGCCCGTAGTAGGTACTGCTGGCAGATAGCGTGCGCGTCGGAGAGGGATTGAGATTAACGAGAGGATTGAGGAAACAAGAAAGTGCGAGCTGGCCGTCTGGTTAAATAATGAATGGGGACTACATTGACCAATTATTATGGATCACTATTTTTCTTACTTTTTTTTACTTTTTTTGGCATATATCCTTTGGTGTTTTTTTAAATTTTTTGATTAGTTTGGAATTTCAACGCGTAGATTAATGATGCTTCAAAGATGCGGACCCACTTCATAGACAGATACCTTCTTTTGTAGGTCCCACGTACTGAAATGCAAATTATATATTTCTTTTCGCTTGCAAAAATATATAAAATTGAGACGTTTTTCATATATGTTAACAGGTCATTATCCTATGTTGTCTTATCATTATACAATAACTTCTTTAAAGCTTCATTAAACTACTCGTATAACGTTATGAATGGGTGTAAAAAAATAGAAGCCTAACATAGGGGACGGGAGGGCCTGATGAGGTTGGACTTCATGGAGCATATGCAGGCTATATGCCTCGGGATCACATTATCAAGCTCATCCTCTTTATTTGTTACCGTGACTAATAGTTAACTTCTTTTCTTTTCTTTTTTGAGAAAAAAAATAAAAACAAAAGATGGAAGAATGTGCATCGACAAGGACCCTTTTCACCCACTCCATCTTCAATCCTTTACATGATTGAATCTCACGAGTGAGAAAGGATCAAGGACGTACCGAGGGCACGCATAATTGTTATCGAAATAATACGTTCCCTATCAAATGACCAGATTCAAAAGAAATTCGCCTGATTCAATGATTTTTGCACACTCTTCGTACAAAAAGCATAGCTAGGAAATCAGTATTGAGTAAAAATAGAGAAATAACCGCTTCCAGGTAGACAAGCCCAAGTCTCGAAGTTTGTCCTTCTCCAGAATATTGGCCAAACAATCGGCGGCACCGTCAAAACATACAATAAGAAATCGTAACAAACCAAAACTTGGATCTGGTAAAAGACAGCATCAACCCAACACACGGTACACAACACAATCACATAGTTCTAAGCTTTAGGAAGCAAGAAAAAAGCCAGATGGAAAGGACGCCTACGATTTTACTAACAAAAAATCTACCTAGCTATTGCGTATGATCCTTATCCAGATCCATTCTCAGCATTGGATTGGACGTAAAACTTTCAACTAGAAAGAAATAACTGTATAGTGAAAACGATCTGACTCATGCACCACAAACGGCCATTTTAATTCAATTTGTTTGGTTGTCTCTCAATGCCAAAAACCATGATATCACTGAGGAACATCTGGATTCACGTCAAAAGATGACTAGAGTTCTGAATCAATGCCCGATCAGACAAGGTCTGAAGGTTCAATTCACTTGCTCTTCTTTGGTTCTTTTGCATATTCATTAATTAATGCTTCAACATCTTTCCAGAATAGACCCTCCACCAAAACTCCATCCTTTGTGAACCTATAACATCACAAGAGACCAGAAATGTAACAGAGCGTATATTGATGTGCAGTTCAATGAGTATGTACAGCTAGCGTGCATGTAATATATACATATATATATATAGAGAGAGAGAGAGAGAGAGACCATTGAGTTAAACTTTTGGTTAACTGTTCTGGTTGATGTGCAGAAATAGATTTAGGATCTGCACTCACTGTGCCAAGTGTGTACATATCAGAAAATCTCGGCAGCTTGGAAGACACCACCAAGCCTGTGCTGGTAAAGGATCCCTATGCAGAGAAATTGCAACTAAATTAGATAGGAGAACAACTAAATTTCGTTGTATCAGTTTGTATAATGTAAGCACGACAAATTTGACCAACAAAGGTAGATAATTCAACTGCTGGAGTCTTACAACATATTATTTTTTTATTAAGTAAATAAACAAATGGAGTCTTATAAAATATAACATAAGCTGGAAGATCCTTTTTTCTGTCAAACCACCCCCCGATTTATGCACACAGAAAATATTTGTAGAGGTTGCATTGTGTTTGCTTCTCTTCAAATCAAGCAAGAACAAGTTCTTAGCCTTCAGAAATAGAGAATGCATACTAAGATTTCTGAGCTTACATGTGCATTTAAGAGACCATGTTGGCTAGACCTCAGAGGGGGTGTTAAGTTCATAATAGAAAGATCAAGAAAAAAACAATAAACACGGCCTAACAAAGAAAAGTAGTTTCCTTTCTCCCCACTCACACCTTATCTTTCTGATAAGTTGAATTCAATTAAATTAGGAAAAAAAAAATGATATGCTCTGCACACAGAAGGTATCCAAAGACCTGGCCTTAAAGACAGCTTAGATTTAAAAAGATCCAAAACCTCCAAAAAGTAACTCTTTTTCATGGATAAGTGCGATGATCACAAAATCAACATCTTTGTAAGAAATCACATTAAAAGATAACATTTAAAGCTTTAGCAATACTAGTCCAATACTTCAAAGATTTTTGTATTATATATTTCCTTCAACAGCACCAAGCTGCCCTGCTACTCTTCCTTCCATCATCCACCCCTAACCACATAAAGACCCCTCATGAAACAATCCAACCAGGTGTAAGATTATTAACAGAAGATCAAGGCCCTAGAAAGCACGCAATGAAGAAAGATAAGATGTTACCACTCCCCATTACACTTACTCATAGGACACGCTGCCAAGCAAATTATCCCCCATCATGCCAATGACTAAAGCTGGTATTAGAAAAAAAGTACCCAAGGGGCTGACTTGACAACTCACTTTCCCTTCACTCCATCAATAATCTTCAAATATCAAACACCCAGCTATCTCTTTCCTAACCATAAAGCACACTCTCTAGCGCAAGTTTTATAAATCAGAGAGGCAGATCTCCTAAAACTTTGTTACATAGCTCACACCCCCTCCCTTCCTCCCACCACGAAACTTGGGATAGGGATTAACTTCAGTGCTGACTAAAGTAGCCATACAGGTATCGAAAAAATGTATGGATATTTATGTTGTAATATAAATCACTTGATCCTCTTTTCTTTCTATAAGCAGATTGTATTTCCAAAGACAAATACAGCGTCTAGAATTATAAGTTTCCATATGGAAAGAGATATTACCACAGGGGGATAGGTAAACAGAATTTCATTCTTCTCCTTTGTGTAGATGATCAGCTGCAATAACCCATTGAAGACTATATACTTGCCAGAGTCAAAGATCAAACAAAGTTGAAAACGAAAGCCAACGCATTATCAACACGAGCTAAATATTTTGAAATCTCGAACCGGAAATATTTAGATTCCCTTTCCCTATCCCGCATTTTGCCAGAAACGAGACGGATTTCTCATCAATGAAACAGAAATTACCGGTAACAGAAAGAGAAGTCCCACGGAAAAAAAAACAAAAAACAAAAACCAGGTAAGAACTAAGGATATAATACGATGCAGCCGATGAGAAAATTCCTGTTCTCAGGAAACTTTTTCTTGTAAAACTGAGCCGCCAGAGCAATGATGATTATAATCGTGCCCATCAACAATCGTATATTGCTCATCCTCACGTCTTCCACATATCCACGACTCTTTACAATCTATGGAAAAAAATTAAAGAAGTACACAAATATTTTTATTATAAACAAAAAAGAACATGATCACGGATCTATAAAAAATAAATAGGGAATTTAGGGTTTTCTGTTCTTTGGATTTACCTCGGAGACGGACTCGTCGAGGATGTGCTTGATAGAGTAGTGGTCTGAGAGATTGGCCTTCTTGGAGATTTCGGGTTTATTGTCTTGCATTTTTATTTTTGTTTCTGGGAGGTCCGGGGATTTGCTTGAGAAATGGTCCAGAATCAGGGGGCAGTTGAGTCAGAGCCTAGTAGTAGTTGTGTTAAAAGCTTGCCTTCTTCAGAGCGCGGTCTACCGAACGATGACTCAATAAAAGCCGCCCAACCGAATATCGGGGCGAATTACATATATCTTCAACAATTCGTTTTTAACTTTCAAAAATGCTACTCGCAACCTCTTGGGCAACCGCCGCGTCGTCCAACATGAAGGAACGACGTTATTTGCACTCTGCCTTCATTTCTATTTCGCTCCCATCCCCATGAATGCTACTTTTTACTCTGTCTTCGTTTCTTCATCTTCTACATCGTCACAAAGCCCCTCCGTCCTCCACAAAGTCGCCGCCCCACAAAGTCGAAGCCCGCCGCAGTCCAATCTTCGTCTTCTCCACAGTCAGTCGTCGTGATCTCCACCAACTCACGGAATCCACACAAACACCCGTAGTTACTGTCTTCGTCTTCTCCACCACTTTCCTTGTTCCTGTGTCCATAGCCTTTTATTTTTCTATTTTTTTGGATCATTTTTCTTTTGTTGGGTGGAATCTTTTGTAAATTGTCAGGTGAATCAAGAGGTTAATGTCTATTAATATTTATGTAGCGTAAATTTTCTACCCTCCCTCCCGAAGAACTGCTCCTTTCATCTTCCCACAGAATAACACCAATAACCTTACTTCAAAATTAAGAATTAGAAGATGAAGAAACTTCATTTAAAAAAAAAAAAAAAAAAAATCCAGGAAATGAAGAAATTCCTAAAACAAAAATGCAGAAACCCCCATTAAAAAAAAAATCGCAACCTTCACTTACAAGATAAAAACAACAAGATGCTTGGGAGGAGATGCTTGAAGGCATGCTAGCAGGATCGAGAGGACCAGTGGCAGCCATGGATGAGAAGGTGATGCACGCTTTGGATGAGGCCAAAAGTGCTCTGAGAAATTAAACAACGAGTTTCAATCGTTTTAGTCGACTTTTCAAGTTTATTTTTTGTTTCTAATAGAGGCTGACATCACAGTTACACAACGGTTCCGCACACCAGTTGTACGTATCAATGCTGTTTAACTTTATGGTACTTTCCACATCATTGAGGATATTATGCATCCTCCAATTTTATTTTGGATAATGTTAGGCTGCATATTAAATATGCATGTTAATGTCGTATTTTGTATTTTGTAGATTTTTAGGTCGGATTTCAGCAATTCAAATCTTGGTCCACACACCTATACGCTTAAAAAAACATAGGTATAGGGGGGCTTTGGTGGAACTATTCTTGATTGTAAGGAGATTTTCCCTCCTTGTTGATCCATATAACAAGCCTATAAGGGACCTCAGGGGAAGGGGGAGAGAATCCAACCAGGCCCAACAGCCCTCCCTTGTAAATAGTCACTGGACCTCTATAGAGTACTTGGCTCATGAGTAAAACCAACCCGTGAAGCAACTTTCACGTAGGAAAGATGGATGGTAGGAGTAGATAGGACTGGCTGCCCTAACATTCCCCAATGACACATAGTTCTCAGGAACCCTTGCAAGCAGGTGGGCGAGAGATGCGGAGGACTCTCAAATCTCTTGATAGTAGGCATGACGAGGCTTAACAATGGACATTCGCAGGATAAGGTGAGTCAAGAAGTCACGCCGCATTAATGGAGCCACTCTTCGAACTCTATGCTGCATTAATGGCACCAACCCAAGAGACATGCCGTATTAAAGAATTCTGATTAGGCAAAAAGTTGAAGTGACGTGAACTCCCTAAGATAAGGTATGGATTGTCCTCACCCAAAAATCTAATATAAAATCTGACTTCCAAGTACGAAGAACTATTTAACTCCTCTAAGCTCTCGCACAAATTATTAAGGAGATATACTTACTCAAGCATCAGAGACTCCCTGACCTCCACGAAGGCCCTCCTATCTCTGTGTTTTCTTAAATGTACTAGTGTGAGGACCAAGATCCGAGTTGCTGGAACCAAGCCCAATGATATACGAAACACGATGTTAACAAAGATCATTTGAAGAGCAAGCATGGAAGTATTTATGGAAATTAAATGTGCCAATAACTGTGAAACACTTTCTTTGGAAAGCTTGTCATGACCTATTTCCTACAAGATTTAACATGTTTAAGAGAAAAGGTAGTTGAAGGGCCTTGGTGCCCTATCTGTGAAAGGGAGCAAGAGTTAGTTATTCATGCCCTTTGGTCTTGCCCAACTGCGAGTGATGTGTGGGGAGAGGAGACTAGTCTTCTTAAAAAATGATCGAGTGAAGTTGCTAATATTTGGGATTTATGGCAAAATATTAAGCAAACAATTGAAACTTAAGGAGGTTGAATGTGTAGTAAGTATTATGAGAAATCTTTGGACTAGAAGGAATGCACTCATTTTTTTATAATAAATTTGATGAGCCACAGGTGGTTACACAGAAAGCAATGAAGACCTTGGAGGACTATAAATCTGTTCGAAAACATTTCAACTATATTTAGACTACTAGTTCTAGAAGGTAGCAAAGGAAATGGAGAAAACGTGATGTGGATTATATGAAGATCAATTGGGAAGCTGCAGTGGACACTAACTCGAAGAAGTCAGGATTGGGAGTGATTGTTAGATATGCAGATGGAGGAGTACAAGCTTCAATGTGTTGCAACATAGATGCTAAATGACAACCTGCAGTTGTAGAAGCAGTGGCTTTGTGAAGAGCACTGATTGTGACGCCCCGACTCTCGCGTGCAAAAAGTCTCGAGAATCGTGACGTCAGGATGATGACAACACGGGTCACCCATCCCAACGATACATGCTCAAGTGTGTGCAATGTATCACCAGAACACCAAAGAGTCGCAGCGGATAATAATAATTAAGTCACTAAATACTAGAATTTTTATATACAAAAATAACCAAAATACAAGTATACTGAAAGTTATATAGTCATCCAAGAAAATATAATAGAACCGAATACATACGCATGTGAAACAAATCTCACAACCAAAACAGCAGCAACCACATGCCACTTAACCACGGAACAGATCCCTAAGGCTCATCGTTCTCGTCTTCATCTGCACCAAAATCTACGGTACCATAAAATGTTACCGCAGTTAAGTAATAATCCAAACGATCTCTAAGATTAAAATACATTTAATGCAACCAACATGCATGCATATGATGATATATGCCCCAAATCCAAAAATATCATTTTCCTAAAAAAGATTTACACAAAAATAGTTATTGGACACTGTAGGCGAGAATCACAGGCAGGACTCTACCACCATCCCTGCTTACCACCATCCCTACCGCGTGTACCGTAGGCGGGAATTGCAGGCGGGACAACACCACCATCCCTGCTTACCACCATCCCTATGCGTAAACCGTAGGCGGGAATCGCAGGCGGGACTATACCACCATCCCTGCTTACCACTATCCCTACAGTTCTTTTCCACACAACACAAAAACCCAATAGAGCACTGTAGGCGAGAATCACAGGCGGGACTCTACCACCATCCCTGCTTACCACCATCCTTACCGCGTGTACCGTAGGCGGGAATTGCAGGCGGGACAACACCACCATCCCTGCTTATCACCATCCCTATGCGTACACCGTAGGCGGGAATCGCAAGCGGGACTATACCACTGTCCCTACTTACCACCATCCTTACAGTCTCATTTCCTTTTTCCCACAAATGAAAACCCAGGTTTCAATAAACACAAATATGATTATGCATGCACATGCAATGCACCAATCCAACAATAAATTCAAACAACCAATCCAACAGTAAATTTCAAACAACCAATCCAAATTACAACACAACTAATCACAGACATAATAAACCAGTCAGTGCAAAAATATATTAAAGCCTTAAATATGTTTGAAAAAATACTTACAGAGCTTTAATATATTTTTCGGAGGATCACAAAAGAGCTGGAAGTGCCAAACAACAACACCATAGTGTAAAAACACTGTGGTCGAAAACACAGTGAACCCAAAAATTATACGGGATCAAACGAAGACTTGGGAACTGTAGGGGTAGGGCCTATGGGAGGTGGGGAAGTTAATGGTATCGAAGGTTGGCCGTGGGTGACGGCCGAAACGGCGGTGGAAGGTTAAGAAGTGAAAAATGGAGTGGGTGTTCGTTGGGGCAGCTCCGGCGACGGATCGAGGCCGAAACTGGGTGGGTTAGGACAGCAAGAGGGCGGTGAAGAAGTGGTGAAGAAATGGTGGCCAATGGTGGCCGGACAGCAGCGGAATGGGTGAAGGAGTGTCGCGGCTTCGCATGGCTCTCGAGGGCAAACGGCGGCAAGGGGTGGCCTGAAATTTGGTGGGCTAGGTCACCGGCGGCTGGGGAGTCCGGTGGTACCGGCGGTGTCGGCTACGGACAGCCGGCGTCGGTGCTGGGTGGAGAAGAACCGAGTTGTGCATGGGAGATGAGAGAGAGGGTCGGGTCACGCGGGCTGAGGAGAGAGAAACCAGAAGAAAAAAAGAAGAAAAAGAGAAAAAAGAAGAAAAGAAAAAGGGAAAAAGAAAAAGAGGAGGAAGAAAAAAGGGAGATCCAGCCTTTTCAACTTGGGTTTCGAAAGTGATCCAACGAAAAAGATTTTAAAACCACTAGATAAATAAAATAATTCAAATTCAATAAAATGCTCCATTAAAACAGTAAAAATTTTAAAATCCAAAAATAAGCTAATTTAAATTAAAGATCAATTTAAAATATAAAATAATAAATAATATTAAGAAAATCCATTAAAATTGATTTTCACAACTTAAAGTATTATAAAATAATATTTCAAAACTCCTTAAATTTTAAAGCAAGAGAATTAATTTTTAAATAAATTAAAATAATTCTTTTTAAAAATACACTAAAATACGGGGTGTTATACTGATGTTCTGTTATAATCTAGGCTTCTCGAAGGTTGTCTTTGAAGGAGATTGTCAGGAAATTGTTAATGCAATCAACTATTCACATGAAAGCTCGGCAGAAGCAAGTTCATTGATTCATGACATTAAAAGACTACTGAAGTACATGTAGGATGGAAAGTGTCATTTTCAATTACAGGGAGACAAACTTGGTTTCACATTAGTTGGCTAAATTAGCTATTTCTTTGTTATGAGAGCATATCTGGGCGAAGGAATGTCCTATTCACATTATGAATGTGGTGTTGCAGGAAAAACTTTTGTATTTAGTGATATTTATATTAGTAGTGTTATGTTGATTTTAAAAAAATATATGCATATTGGTTGAAGTTTTTCGTTTGTCTTTTATAAATCGTTTATGTTAGAGCATTCACATTTGGTGCCCTAAACAACTGTTATCCCCAAATTTTGGGAGAAAATTTAGGGATGAAATGAAAAATCCATTCTCATTTCATTCCCTATTTTACAGTTTGATTTTAGGGGAGCTACATCCTCAATCTCTTTCTCTCATCCCTTTCGGGCTGTTGGTTCCACGTGTTCCTTTCTCTCCACTCTTGGTTGCCTTCTTCGACGTTGCCTTCTATCGTTCCTGCTGTCACCATTGACCATGGTTTCTCTTCATCAATCCAAGTATATGTAAGTTGTACTCATCTCTCGCACGATTTTACTCACCGAAGCCCCCCTCTCATGGCTGAACTATGTCCTCTCTGATGCATGATTTTACACATAATCCCTCCCTCATGGCTGAATTTAATGCGTATTGTTCTGTATAATTTTTCCTTACCTTTGGATCTAACTTTGGCCACTGAAATATGATTGTGATCCTGTGTCCTTACGACAGTGCTTTTCTGGGTTTGGCATTTCGATTGGATTTGTCCTCAAAATCTGCCATGGCTTGTGCTTTGTGTTATCTTTTTTACTTCTTAAAGCTATGCATCTCGATCTGCTTTTCTTTTTCATCAGTGTGGTTGGTATTGATTTAATTGTTTGTTATTTAGCCATTTTATAATTCATTGCTCTAAGGTTTTTATGTTGGCTTGAGGAATCCCATATTTGATTTGGTAGTCTGAGTCATTTTTCTTCTAGGTGATGTTTGAGGAAATTGTTTGTTTTTGAGCTATTGTGAGCAATTTCGAAAATAAACTCTTAGTCGTTTATCTTTAGACCTGTGCTGAGTTTGGACTTCTTGTTTATTCTTGAGCTGCTGTGAGCAATTTCAATAAATTAATGGATTTTTGGAGATTTTATTATTCACTACATTGCTTTGTTGTTTCTATGTTGACTTAAAGAATCTCATATTTGATCTGGTTGGATATGGACCTGTGCTAATATATATAGCTTTCTTTGCTGTTGCAAATTGTGCTTGCAACATTTTATAATATCATTATGCATAATGTTCTGATCTTCATAAGATCTATTTTTTTTCAACACGTGTTAACCTATACATAGCCTTCCTACTAATCTGATTAAATGATTTTAATTCTACTAACTTAAATCTTCCGAGTGGAATTAGAAACATGGGGTTTTTTTTTTTTTTTTATTAGTCGATTAATTTTTTTTTGAAAGTGTTCAAATAAATTATAATGTGTTTAAGTTGATATCCATTGTTCGTTTTGCAACTATTCACTTTGGTCGTGTTCTTTTCTTACAACTTGTGATTAGTTTGTGCATAGACTTGTGTTCAGTTGTGCATCATTATTAATAAGAAAAATCTGAACAATCTTAGGCAATTTGCGACTTTTAAGACATAAGCCTTCTTGCAAAATGTTGGTATCATTAGTCTGTTTAGAGCTATTTGGCCATGGACTTGTGATCAATTTGTGCATCATTATTAATTATCATGATATTTGTGTGCTGGACTTACTTCTTTGGGCATGGACTATTACAAGCTTGTGTATCAATTTGTTTGTGGTATCATTAATTATCATTAGTAATTATTAATTATCATTATTATTTATAATGGTGGTATCTCTATTCTTGTTACCATGGACTGGCTTGTTGGTTTCAATTACCTAGTTTGGACTAAATAAGCTGTTGTTATATTGAATTCTACCAAATGCCTTCGTATGCATTCATTTACTGTTTGGTGATGATTTAGACCTATTCTCCGAGGCTACATGTCTGGCGTAAGGCCGTGAGGATGGGATGTAGGACTCCATGGGAGGGGGCTATGAGACGTGTTTTTAATGGGGCCAATATGGTAGGGTAATCCGAATCCAGATGGCCACCAACTATTTTGTTATCATTTTTACAAAAGGCAATAGGGATTTTTTGGTTTTGCAGCCATTATTTTAGTTGAGATCCTATCTCACACATGGTATAAATTTTGTAAATCATTCTGAGTCACATTTAAAATACACAAGTGTTTAAAGAAGCTGATGAGAATGCTCTTATATCCTATTTTGTAAATTGTTTAATATTAGATTTAAGTTCTCTAACTTCTCGGTTGTGATGATGAGAAATCTTCATAGGGACATTTAGCACTTTGGCACACACTTTTATGGTATGGTGACTAGGATGACCAATAAATAATGACAACCGGTTGTTGCAGCTATGCGAGAGAGGGTGCCAAGTGTGGTCATATGTTATCATAGGATTCTTAAGCCGGCTACCAAAATCACTTGCAAATATTGTTCTTAATTATCTAACACGTGTACCAATTATTCTGTATTGGAAATTTGTTAAAGATGGATTCACAAAACCATATAAATATGTTATTCACCAGCCTCCTGACTCAGGAGCCTGAAATTGATCACATTTATGGTGGTCAAAGTGAACAATCACTTGTGATTTTGGATGACTCTCCACCCCCACCCTCACCCCAAGTAAAGCCATACTCTAAAAAAAATTCAGCAAGGGGTGCAAACTTCACCCCCTAAGAAGACAAGTTACTTGTCTCCGCATAACTGAATAGTAGCGTTGATGTCATCCAGGGAATGAACCAAAAACACACCTAACTTTGAAAAAACGTTAATCAATACTTCAATGAATATAAAGAAAGTACAAATGAGCAGAGTGTTGGGACCTTAATACATTGGTAATCTGTCATTAAAAAGGCGATGAACAAATTTTATGCTAAACTTGTCCAAGTTGAAGGGTTGAATTAAAGTGGCATTATTGAGCAATACAAGGTATAAACATTCACTTTTATATTATTTCCAACATTGAATTATGATATTTATGCATTGTATTTCATTTATCTTTAATGGGTGGTTAATTATTTGATTTTATGCTTGAATTGAAAATTTGACAAAGCGAAGATCATGTACCAATTACTTGAGAAAATGTCATTTCAGTTCGAGCATTATTGGCAGCTGTTGAAGGAGCAGCCAAAATGGATTCAGCATTGCACAAAGGACGGGATGAAGCGAAGGTCGACGATGTTCCCGACATATTTGTGTACCTCAACAGTTACACCTTATTCACCTATGGATTTAGTTGGTGGTATAGAGGACAAGAATTTGACGAATAATGATGTCATTGAATTGGATAGGCCAATAGGAAGAAAAGCTGAAAAAAAGAAAGCGTAAAGCCAAAGGCAGGCCATCATATGAGCTTGTGGGGCTAAGCAAGCGTAAATTTACTCTCTTGGAAGAGTCTCCTGCTCAAGGGAAAAAATATTTTTGACTTGAGGCTGAGAAAATGGCATTTGATCGAGAAAGGGAGAGAAATAAAAGTAGATAAGAGGACGAAAGACTGAGGTTGGAGATGGAGAAACTGGGAATCACCCGCTAGGAGAGAGAGAGAGGAGCGAGTAATGTTGCTCAATGTAAGTACATTGCCTGGAGTTTAGCGAGTATATTTCCAGTAACTTCAAAGGGAGATATTGGCGAAACATAATGCATCAAAAAATTGAGCATATAGTTTTTTGTTACTTATTTTCTATTAAGTATTTGGACATTTGTATTACTTGCTTGGCACATTAGTATAACTTGCTTCAGTGTTGAGATTGATGTTGAGGGTTAATACTTCTGACTTTGGCATGTAAGACAAGGTATTTTATAAATTGTGTGGTAGGAAGTATTTATTGAGAAGATAGAAAAATGTGCAATTTCAAAATTGGAGTCTAACATGAATAGATGTTGCTTGTTACAGTTCGACATTACAAATAGTTAAACTATTACAGATAATGAAAATATTATAGTAACAATCAACATGTTCTTGAATAAAACATATTTTTTGAAATGAAAATTGTGGAAATAGGAATACATGGTTGCTACTAATGAGAAGATAGAGAATCCAACAGAACATTCTCTTCTATTGTTGGGAATAAATATTTCATTGATGTTCAATTAAATCTGCTTGTAGCTGATGATGTGCTGAGTTGTCTCTAATTTCATGATGGCGTTGAATGAAGTTGATAAATTTGCTTGTTGGATTGTGCAATAGTTCTGGAATATCATCATCAACTTGATCATACTCCATGTTCGGATCCTAACTATCATCACGCTTGTCCTCAATGATCATATTATGTAGAATAACACATATTTTCATTATATTTGTTAACTCTTTGACTTTGAAAAATTGGGAAGGTTCACAAACAATTGTAAATCTTTGTTGAAGTACCCTGAATACATGCTCGACATCTTTTCTTGCAGATTCTTGTGCTGCGGTAAAATTTTTCTTCTTATTTCCTTGGGGTGACTGAATCATCTTCACAAACGTTGACTACTTGAGATAAATAACATCAGCAAAGTAGTACCCCATAGTGTAGTCATTACAATTGATTGTGTAATTAACTGGAGGAGCACGCCTTTGGGCAAGTTTTCTGAAAATAAAAAATCTCTCTAGCAAATTAATATCGTTATGTAAACCGGATATACCAAGAAATGCATGTCATATCCAAAGATCATATGAAACAATTGCTTCTAAAATAAAAGTTAGTTTACGGATGTAGCCGGAGTACATACATCTCCAGGCGGCGGGACAGCCTTTCCACTTTTAATGCATACAATCAATGCTTCACAGCATTTTTGAAAATCTCCGTTGTTCACCAACCATAAGCAATTGAACAATATTATTGACATTTGAAGACTACAAATATTCATTTGAAAAATAGTTATGATTGTCTTGTAGAATTTTTTAAGACTCTCCATTGCAATGTTTTCTCCAATACATATGTATTCATTCATAAAACCTTCAGTAATCCCATATGACATCATTCTAAGTGATGAGGCTATCTTTTGCATAGAAGATAAACCGAATCTTTCGACATTATCTCTTATAATACGTAAGCCTTTACCTCATTTAGAATACGGAGAAATAGGGGACGACTCATCCGAAATCTCATTCGAAATATATTCGAGGCATACATTGAATTTTCTGAAAATAGTCACTAAAAAAGTGCTCGTGCCCTTGAATATGATCACGCTGAATAAACTTATGATGTTGGCGATTGCCTCAATGACTCTCCATCGACCTCAGCATTAAGAACAACATCCAATTCATCTTCAGATGACAAGTATATGAGCAATTTGCAAAAAAAAAAAAAGAACGAGTCATTTGATAAAAAGAGTTGGAAATGAGATTTGAGTTTCTGAGAATGTAAATGCAAGTCTTAGGCATATTTATAGAAGAAAAATTTACCGTTACATATAGGACAAAAAATATTAGCATTAGAAAAGAGATAAAAAAAGTTACCGTTGAATAAATGACAAACTATGTTACCGTTGGAAGCAGGAATTCAAAATATTACTGTTGGAGAAATGATAAAATTTTTTTTTATCATAAATACGCGAATAGGTATTACCATTAGAGAAACTGAAAAAAATATTACCGTTATATGAAAATGAAAAAATTGTTATCGTTAGACAAATGTAAAAGTTATGAGTAAAGCTATACATCTGCCTTCACTTCTTCAACACCACACACGAGGTGAATGGTAACTTTTTTTTTTCTTCAAGTAAAATGAACGTTTTCCTATTCGTTGTCTTCCTCCGCAAGCCAATTTGAGTTTTCCTCTCTTTGTGTCGCTCTCTCCCGTGTTGCTTGCTACTCTGCCCTCTTTCGGCCAACTCCAAGTCTCGTTCGTCCTGTCACAGTGTTGTGCCGCCTTCCATACCGACAGGCCAAACAAACTTCGATCGTCTGCCACCTTCTCGCTCGCAGGTGATATTTCTCTCTCTCACTATATATGTTGTTTGGTTATTTTTTGAGTTATTTTACATGATCTTTCTTCCAAGTGTTTGTGTTTGTTGAGAAAGGAAAAATGTTCAAAACTTACAAAATGTTGAGAAGTCGCCTAGGGAAAACAGAGGCTTGGTGGGTGCGGAGGCTTTTCTCGCACAACGATGGGTCAGAGCTAGGGAAAAGAGAGGTTTCGTGGGTACAGGTCGAGAAATCACCTAGGAAAAATAGAGGCTTGGTGGGTGCATTTTTTATTTTTTTCACGACGATGCAGTGGATTTAAGCTAGGTGGGTGCGATTTTGGAAATGGCAATTTTGGTGGGTTATGGACAGAGGGAAGTGAGGGAGACAGAGAGGAAACTCTCTGAAGGGACGATGGCTTGGTGGGTGTGGGTCCTTTTCTCACACAGCGATGCTGTTGAAGTTGAGATTTTGGGTGATTTTGGTTACAGACAGAGGGGAAGGAAGGGAGACAAATTCGGGAGGAATGAATCTGTGTAAGGAGGAATGAATCTGGGTGGAAAGTGTAAAATCGTGACGTGACGACCAAACCGAGTTCACCAAGTCACGATGTGTGGTGTTGGTAACTTCAATCGGCTTAG
Organism: Pterocarya stenoptera; assembly: GCA_003123785.1. Lineage (NCBI taxonomy): Eukaryota > Viridiplantae > Streptophyta > Magnoliopsida > Fagales > Juglandaceae > Pterocarya > Pterocarya stenoptera. The sequence continues at coordinate 97,970 of QEOT01001519.1, forward strand.
GAATAGATTTTTCCAAAAGTTATTATGACTCAAGTATAAGCGGAAAAATCATATTAAAAAATATCATCGCGTTGGAAAATGTACATATTAAAAAAAATTATTATTTTTAATACTGATGTTGGATTGAAAAATAATATTGTATCTAAGAAAGAAAAAATTCTATAAGTATTTATAAAATTATTAGAATGTGATATTTGAAAATAAAAAAATAAGACAAAAAAATTAATGGTTAAGAATGAAAAAGAAAGTGAAAGAAAAAATTAATAAAAAAATAATATAAAAATATTATTTTAATAAGATAGAGAATGAGATATAGAAACTTTTTAAAAAATGAATAAAATTTAAAATAAGATTATAAAAAGTGGCCATTTTACCTAAAATTTAGAAAAAAATTTAAAGAAGTGGATGAAAATAGTCTTGATAACATGCTTTTTGGTAATACTTCGGCCTTTGGTAATAGAGCATCCCAAGCAAACGACAGTCTGATTTTTTATCTCCCTCGTTACGGCAGACAGCCATGGCCTCCTCTCGCCCTCAGCCACCGAAGCCTCTGGACCTGGAGCTCACCATCGTCTCCGCCAAGCACCTAAAGAACGTAAACTGGAAGATCGGCGACCTCAAGCCTTACGCAGTCTTCTGGGTTGACCCCGACCGCCGACTAGCCACCAAATCCGACGACGCCGGCTCCACCCGCCCCGTTTGGAACGAACGATTCACCCTTCCACTGGCCCTCCCTCTCCAAGAATCTGTCCTCACCCTTGAGATCTTCCACTCCAAACCATCAGAGACCCCCAAGCCCTTGGTCGGCACACTCCGTGTCCCGCTCAAGGACCTCGCCGAAAACCCCGACGAATCGACCGGTATCAGAACGTTCCATCTCGTCCGCCCGTCCGGTCGTCCCCAGGGCAAGATCCGCTTAAAGTTCGCCGTCCGTGAACGCCCTTTGCCTCCGGATTACCATATTGCCCCTCCGCCGACCTATTTTTACTCAAGTGCCCCTGTCATTCCACCGCGCGACTACAGGGGCTACTCGCAATCTCCGTACACTTCATCATTGCCCGCCCCGTCTCCATCGCCTTCACCGTCGCCGCCGCCGCCGCCTCCGTATCCATATAGTTCATATCCTGATGCGTACTCTGGGTACTATCCAGGATACTATTCCAGTGCGCCACCACCACCGATGCCACCCAGACCGTTCTTCGATCGGCCCGTGAACTACGGTGTGCCTGCCGGGCCCAGTGGGCCGTCGGCACCTGTGGATTACTCGCCGTACGATCAGAAGCCGAAGTCCTCGAAAATGGGTTTGGGGACTGGATTGGCTGTGGGCGCGGTCGCTGGAGCGTTGGGTGGGCTCGCATTGGACGAGGGATTGAAGTATGAAGAGGAGAAGATCGCTGATAGGGTCGAGAATGACTTGGCTGCGCGAGACGATTACAGCGATTACCGAGGCGACTATCGTACCGATTATTGATATATTGGGAACGAATATGGTGAGCTTCTACTTGGGAAAATGCTAGTTATGCGAATTTAGAATATATATATATCTATACGTGTGTATATTTTGCGATTGAATCTGAGTCTAGTTTAAAGCTTTGGATGGTTGCTTTTATCGGTTGAAACCTATTTGGTGTTATGAGTTTTCTTCCAGTCAATAAATGGTCACGTCTCGTTCATGAGGCTTGGCATATAATTCTAGGATTTTGTGAAATTGCGAGAATGCTGTGAGTCAACCAGTATGCGTATTAAGGTTTGTTTGAGGTGGGGCAGTTTACTAAGCCAAAGTGCCTGATAAGTGATAAGCTCTAGCACCTTAGGTTGGGCCTAACTCATAACTCTTATATGAATTCCGGAAATTGGCATTGGCAGTGGGCTTTCCACACGAGTTTACAACCCAGTGGTTCTTTTGGAAAATGAAAGAAGTCTGATATGGTGGACAGGTGTCTCGTCGTTGGATTTGGATTAATGAGGAACAAGTAGAGTGGATTCAGTGGAGCATTTTTCCTGGTTAAATATTATCCTGGTTGTGGGTCTTGTATGCTTATCCCTTCCCTCGGTTGGAAGACTGGAAGTGGGAGACATACTTCCACATTTATTTTGTGTTAATGGAGGAATAATGGAATTTAAACTTGCATCCCCATAATGAATTATACTTGGCTAGAGTATTTTTCCAATAACCTGATAACCAGAGTCCATAAGGATGGGAATGCCTATATTCCCGGAGCCACAACAGTCCAATAGCAGCACTAGGCTCTGCGTCAGTTACTGTTAAGATTCTTACTTTTTTTTATTGGCACCGGGTGTTTGCGAACAACATCCCGACTAATTCTGGAGGTGCACAAGCCTTCGGCAATGAGTTTTCCACAAGTGCATTTGGGTAATTCAATGCGAAAATTCCTCAGTCTGATGGCCCTTAGGAATTGTTTGCAGTTTGCACCCAAGAGGATTCGAATCTTAGACCTGGAGGAAGCATACCACCTAGACCAAAGATTTTTCTTCTTGAGGCAACCCTTTGGGGGTTCTGTTAAGATTCTTCAAGGGTTCCATTTTCCCCCTGCTTTAAGTTAGATCCTAATGGTTTTCACAGGTATATATTTTGCAATTGATATTTTTAGTCAGCATTTTAAACGGGACGTTTCAATAATAACTAAGCCATTAATTACTGCTTTTGAATTGCCCAGATCACGAGTCCTCGAGACAGAAGAAGAAAGTGACTCTTGACCTGTATATTGGACTACTTAGCGTTCACTTACTGGATTTTCTCCTTCAGATTTCACATTAATATTTTCTTGAACCTAAAGAGATCTTTTCGAGGGTATTTTTTCTGCATTTGAGTTTTTATTTGCCCTCTGGTGTTTGTGTTCGAAGCACGCTCAGGAAATTTCAATTAGTACATTTAGCTTTCTTGTGCCAATGTAGAATTGTCACCTAGGAACTCAACTTTGCGATGTCCTAGATACAGTTATACTTGTTAAAAAATATCCTAGTTATAGTTTTGCTATTTTCTGCCCCTTCACCCCATCTTTTTCTCCTCTTACTTCTAGGCCTGTTTCCATTCTACCTTGTATGTTTTGTTGATAGAATGGAAAGGATGAAACCTAGATAGTTCTCGATGGATGGTATTCATTTGTGAAGATGAAGGTTTAAGACTTTAAGTTGCTATGATTGATCGTATTTGTCAATCTGAAATGGAAAACTTTTAGCAGTCCAACAATGTCTGTAGAGATTAATCGCAAGAGTGTTCTGGACACCGCCAATAAAAAAATTGGGGGTTGGTAGGGCAGTTTATGCGAGTGACAGCTTTCTGAAAGCTTGTGGTGACCTGAGCTGTTTATAGTCAAGGATTCAGCACAGGCACATATCACAACCTGTAGCCGAACTTGGCTCATGGTTGGCATGGCAAGCTCTCCAAAACCTCAATTCACAAACCATATAATCTTGATTTCCTTGTTAAACCATATAATGTTGATTTCATTAGGCCAGAGTTTGACTTAAAAATTTTGGTAGTTAATACTGCTGTGCTAGCATTACTGATTGTTGACCGTCACTCGTCAGGATGGGCTGGGCTGAGGTTATATCCCCTGTTCATAATGCGTATATCTCCCTCCTGAGTTATAGTTATCCATGGGTGACTGTTCCTAAACCCGAGAGCATGCTAGTTGTGTAGCAATTGCATAAGTACTCTGGCTGGCTTCCTTGGCGCCTGCAGGCTTGTGTGAACTTGTATTCAATTCTAGGGTTGGGTACCTCACAGCCTTTAAAAAAAAAATACCGAGAAAGTACTTCATACCTTCGTGACCTTGTAGTTGGACCTTAAACTTGGTTGCAAATTGGGTTTGTGGGTGGGTCACGTGTTCGGTAAGGTCCAAAATAGAGTTACTGTTAAATCTTGTTGTCTGACTCTTGACCCATCAAAATTGATGATACTTCATTCGTCCTAAAATTACTTAATTCTAAATTTGTTAAAATTGTACAAGCGCTTACTGACGTGATTTCACGAATGCAAAATATCAAGTGAACATAATTCTCTAAAGAACAATAGACAGAAAATTTATATAAGAAACAAAATGTATGTGTATAGTCATTTTGTCTAGCTAATTAATCTCTGATCTAACTTCACATGTTAGTCACTTTCAAATTGAAGTATTTAATATTGGCATTCCAAAATATCACACCGATATATTGTACACTCGATCGAATTACTAAAACCTCATATAGCACAAATATTCATACCTTTAAAATGAATAAATTGTACGTAAAAATAAATGAAATGATACAATATTGATCATTAGTTTTAGATAGATTATGTAAATTGTAGCTATTTAGGAATTTAATAGTGTATTGCGTCACTTTTGACAAATTGAGATAGTGATAAGTGTATTCTTCCTTGATATTATTAGATGAGCAGTTGTATTAAGAATTACACTTGCTTTATTTGTTTCACTTGAGTTTCTGGAAATTATTTTGATTTGTTTTGTTAGGAAACTTTAATTTTTTTTTTAAAAAAAAAAAAGGGGGAAAGAGACAAAGAAGCAACACAGGAGTTATTTTACTAACACTGAATTTAGCCCACTGCTTTTAACTGGTCACAAGTGGTCAAGGACGGGCCACCAATTGGTACTTGACGTTTCCGTGAAATGATATGAATATAATTGGGACTAATAAGCACAGTAATGACAGCCAGAATCCAAATTTCCACATTATCTGAAACCTTTTCTTGGCACGTTGAACTGATAAAAGACGAAACGAGCAAAGTTCATCCTCCCAAATTAATGTAGGTAAATTCTTTGCATTAATCCCATGAGGGGCGGCCACAAATAATGTGGAAATTTATTTATACCAATTAAGCTGTATAAGTGACAAGAAAAATTCTACTTATCATGTTTCTACAATGGAAGATCGCTGTGGATGACCATCAAATTTCTCCATTATCCAAATATGTCTTGATCATGTTTGTACTCCACGTCCACGATCGAGCTAGCAGCGTATACGACGCTGTCCAATGTACTTGATCTCCCGCAAGGGTGCTTCCACTGAATTGCAAGTTTCACCGGGCCCCCATCAAGATTAGATTGGTTTCGGCTTTTCAGCTGAGAGCGGGATTTATGAGGAAATTTTTTGGCCTTTTCCAATCTACACATGATGACATTATTTATGCTAAGTACTTTGCTTTATCGCATCAAGTACTTCAAGTTCATGATCCAGCACACAATGCCAGATAGATTTTTAAAGATCAGACAATTAAGCTATGAGGGGGAAAACTGGCTCTGAAACTTTGCATAAATATAAGATATATTACTAGCTAGCTAATACCATTCTTTATGCAGACAACATGAACTTCATTTTCCTAACATGAGAAAGTAACTGTTTTTTAGTGGAGTTCTCTTGGGAAAACCTACATAAAGGCAGTAAGTGCCACGACCATATGGCTTAGGTTCCGCGTGCGTTTGGACGACATGAAACCTGACGTCACACCACGTACAGGAGAATTAATTTCCAGTGTGCAGTTGAGAGCCAATGGCCCGTTGACATGTCTCAGATAACGTCCCAATTATCACTAATTAGTCCTCTCCTCTCCCCTCCCTTTGAAAAAGAAGAAGAAGCATATATCAATCATAATTGGGTTAATGGTGCCACTTTCAGACATTCTCTGGAGCACCAAATGATAATGGCGTTCTTTATATATGAAACCTGGCTGTACTGTTTTCAACTTTCTTTGGTGGATGTTTCAGTGAATGGTGGGGTTCCAATTGCAATTGCGTTGAAAATAGGTTCGTTTCTTTAATTTGGGAGGGGGGGGGGGGGGGGG
>QEOT01001519.1:111734-123775 GCA_003123785.1 Pterocarya stenoptera
TGCCCATTAATTAGAAAATGGCAGTTGCAATGTTCATTGCAATTGCATGCGTAGATATGCCACGAACCATCCATGCATGCATATGGGAGGAGAAAATTATGGGGGGAAAACCTCCTTTTGAGACCCAAAACAAAATTCATTTACTACATTAATTACAAATTCAAAGAACCTTTTTTCTTTTGAACGAATTCAAATAACCTTAAACAAACACATCAGGGATGGATGTTGTTACACTAGGTACGTAGCAAGTACAGATAAAAACTGATGAAATGGATCAGTTGCATGGCTGGACTTGAACTGGAAGACACGTGGCCGGTGCTAAATTTCAGTTGAGTACTACTTCCTAATTAGACGAAGCATGGGTCGATCGATCCCGAATACATATAACTCAAGTTGGTCTTGAACTGTCATACACGTGGGAAATGCCTGCCAAAGGTACACACACTGCAACGACTTCTTATTGGGTCCTAGTACTTGGACATGCACCATGGCTAGGCTAGCTCTCTCAAAATAATTTTTAAGGAATAGATCTATATAGAGAGAGAGAGAGAGAGAGAGAGAGAGAGAGAGAGAGAGAGAGAGAGAGAGAGAGAGTTATGCTACAGAGCCGACAAATCAGAAATGACGGTTTGCGGGAGATTCTCGCGAATTAACCGACCTTTCCGCATCAATCAGATAATCTCGTAAGATGCTAGCTAGCTAGGCTGTATTTTAAATGGATTTTTATATTTATAAATTATAATTACACGCGATATTAATATTGGTTATTAAAAAAATATCCCAAGTAGACGTAATTAATTTTCCTGATCAAGACAGTTCAGTATTAGCTAAACAGTTAAGATTCTAAACACCGGCCATTCTTGGGATTTGGAGAATGATTGACAGCCAACATACAGAACGTAAAAAGTCGGCGTTCCTAATTATTTATGAGTAATTAAATCTTGCATGAGGAAATTTGGTTTCTCGTGGAATCTTCTCTAACCTTATTTTATACGGTTCCAATTGCTTGATTACGCAAACTTTAATTTGCTATTAATCTTATTTTATTTAATTAACAGATCATATACATATCTTAATTAGTAAAATGCGAAAGTACGTTGGTAAATGATTTGCCATGAATTACATGTTTTTAATTAAAGAGATCGAAAGATTATATACTCAAGTAATCGTCATTTAGTTAATTTTCTTCCACCATCATAGATAATTTTCTAAATATGAGTGTAAGGGTAAAGTGTAAGAATTAAGATCACGTATTTGCTGAGTTTGTGATCTATGATTAATAAAAATATATAAATATATATTTATAGAAATTATAAGGTGGTCGTAATATATATCTTATGCCATTGCTATGTAACGTGATGTTTCTTTTTAGTGTATCCGATTAAAAAAAAAAAATGGTAGTCAGATCAGTACAGCGTAGGTATTTTAATAATTGTATGAAGATTAATTGTCGCATTATATAATGCAAGAGATATGGTCTCCCCAGTATATATCAGAGGGCTCCAATATGGAGACAAGTGGCCAAGTGGAAATCTGTCACTCATATATATTTTGACCCGCACGTAGATTTTTCTCGACTTTTTGGGCAAATGACATCCTTAATAAGATTATAACATACCGAAAATATCTAATTTAAGGCTAATAAAATAAGAAATGGATGCGTAAAATCTCATGATGGTATGTACCTTAACGTTATATTGTGTAACTCAAAAGGCAGACTTTAGTGGGATACTCTGAGATTCGAAGAAAACATCTTAAGAGATTCTGTATTAATCTCCATATATATATATATATATACTACTCATTATGTATGTATAGTACCATCATAAAATCTGAGTCACTCTCACATTAATATTAATCTCTAGCTCGGTCTAATTAATGATCAAGTCTTCAAGATCACCAATATATATTTCTATAAAATGGCCACTTGTTGCCTGCCTGCCCCCCACCATTTTGTTATGCATGCCATTTTCCTCGTGGATAAATGAATGATGTTACAGGTGTCATCAAAATATAAATTAAGGCAGATAATACAAATTCGTGGTCTCCTTTTTCCAGCTTGAGGATAACCGTCCCATTTTTCCACCCTTTTACTTAGGCAATCTAATTATTAGATTCACATGACTCTCGTCTACCTTATCCATGCTTTCCGTGATTGTCAAAATATATATGTTTTTTCATGCTAGCTAACTGCAGCTAGGCCTTTGTAAAAAACCAGTACTGTGCCCTAAATAAAAAAGGATTTCAAGAACTAATTACTTAAAAATGATCGTTTAAAATGTCAAGTGGATCGGGCAAGTCTATTTGATTTTGGCCTAGCTAGCTAGGCCTTCTCGATAAAGGATCATGTCTTATAATATTATATTTAGGGTGCCAACTTGATCCATCATATATAGAAAATGAAATACATTTGTGGATATATTTATATATAATGGTGAGATACTTACTAGCTAACTAGCTAGCTAGCCAATTTGATAACATTTGTCTCCCGTAATCCTCGACTTCTTGTATTCCACTCATCTTATATATTATACAGAGAAAGAAGATCTAAATATTACTATCTTATTTTACATATATAGATTTTAAATTTTAGATAATACGTATATAATATAATTAATTAGAAATAGTAATAGCATATATATATATAACTATGATTTCTTTTTATCATTTTATAGCCTGCATATATATTCCTTATCCATTCCTTATTTATCTTTATAATCATGAATAATATCTTACAAATACTGAAATCTTGCCATAATTTGGAAACAAAATATCCATGCATGTTCTGGATCGAGGTAATAATATCTAGCTTCCACATGATCATGGCTTTCGTAAGTAATATACATGAATTGAAGTAGGTCATGAGCTAATTTGCAGCGCATTTTATTCACAGCTATTTATAGTACTTCACGTTATATATGTATAGTCCATGCACAAAAGAAATAATTATCACAATATATGTATAACTTCCGGCCAATTTTAAACAATGTGTATATATATACACAAAATAATGCGATACATAAATTAAAAAGCACACCGTTGCGTACAGAAGCACAGGGTCACGTGGTGCCAATTCTCATAGCCTACGAATAGCGACCACCAAGAAAAATTCAGAATCGAAGTACCGGATTACAACCCAACACCAAATAAATCATAAAAGAATATTATAAGGAAAACAAAGACAATTAATAAAATAGAATAAATTAGGAAAATAGCATACCTCCCCTCGATGGGTAAGTGCATGAACCCAACCTCACCTTCGCCCCTATATATACCACTCCCTCCTTCCTCACTCCTCACTCGCAATTACACCCAGCGAGCGACAGCCAGAGGCAGGCGCATTCTTCTCGATCTATTAATCATAAATACCCACATTCTCAGAGAAATTCCCCAAAAAACTTACCTACTCCATTCTGAAAATGCCTTGCTCTACAGGTTTCTCTTCTCCTACTCTAATATCCAAATGCACTGTGTCTCCGGACCAAAAGTCCACGCTCGGAGACCTCATGCTCTCCGTCTCGGACCTCCCCATGCTATCCGTCCACTACATCCAGAAGGGTGGCCTCTTCACCCGCCCTCCTATCCCCATTGATTCCCTTATCTCTCTCCTCAAACTGGGTCTCTCTCAAACTCTCTCTCACTTCCCGCCTCTTGCTGGTCGATTGAGGACAGACTCCGATGGCTTCGTGTATATCACGTGCAACGACGCCGGGGTCGACTTTATCCATGCCACCGCTACTAGTTTGTCCGTTCGTGACCTCTTGGCTCCGACCCATGTGCCTGACTGCATTAAGGAGTTCTTCGCTTTTGACCGAACCGTGAGCTACGAAGGCCATTTCAAACCCCTATTAGCTGTGCAGGTCACGGAACTTGCTGATGGCGTTTTCATCGGTTGCGCTGTGAACCACGCGGTCACCGATGGCACATCGTTTTGGAATTTCTTCAACACCTTCGCTGAGGTGTCTCGTGGGCTGAGGAGGGTCTCGAAGCAAGCGGACTTCAGCCGTAGCTCGCCATTGACTTCGACGGCGGTGCTGAGATTACCAGAGGGTGGTCCAAAGGTCACCTTCTCCATCAACGAGCCGTTACGTGAAAGAATTTTTAGCTTCAGCAGAGAAGAACTTCTGAAGCTGAAAGCAAGGACTAACAATCGGAAATGGATCGATAACGTCAACGTCGACGCAGTAGAGCTGTTGGGAAAGCAGAGCAACGACCCTTTCCTAAATAACAACAGCGGCAAGGTGACGACGATTCTAGAGAACTGGTTCAAGAACACCTTGTCCAAATCATTAAACGACACGGAGTCGAACAAAAACAAAACCATGGAAATTTCAACGTTTCAGTCACTCTCTGCACTTCTCTGGCGTGCGGTGACGCGTGCGAGGAAATTGCCCTCTAACAAGGCGACGACTTTCAGAATGGCAGTGAATTGCCGTCACAGGCTCGAGCCAAAGCTGGATCCGTACTATTTCGGGAATGCAATTCAAAGCAGTCCGACTATTGCGTCAGCAGGTGACGTGTTATCTCGGGATCTGCGCTGGTGCGCAGAGCAACTAAACAAGAATGTGATAGCCCACGACGACACTATGGTGCGCCGCTACGTAGAGAATTGGGAGAGCGATCCGAAGTGTTTCCCGCTAGGGAACTTTGATGGTGCATCAATCACGATGGGTAGCTCCCCGAGATTTCCGATGTACGACATCAATTTCGGCTGGGGCCGGCCTTTGGCGGTTCGGAGCGGTAGGGCGAACAAATTTGACGGGAAGATATCGGCGTTTCCGGGGAGAGAAGGTGGTGGAAGCGTTGATCTTGAGGTGGTTTTAGCGGCGGATACGATGGCGGCGCTCGAGTCGGATTCAGAGTTCATGCAATATGTGTCCTATTAATGGAAAAAAAAAAAAAAAAAAAAGGAAAAAAGCAAAAGATAGTTTTGGCTTGGCATGCTTCATGGTATATGCTCAGGATACGACAAAATCATGTCAACTTTGAAAAATGCAAGTATATGGGTCTCGTCTCATGCTGTTAGGGGGAAAAGAGTTATGTTCGGATACGAAACGATCAAATGCGTCAAAAATGTGACTGATGGGTCAAGAAGAGTGCTCAGGGCGGATGAGGTGTGGGGACTACTGGCCTGTAGCGTTTCGTTTGCTTGTTTATTTTGTGACATAAATTTAGTTTCTAATTAATGTTCTGTACTTTCTTGCCTTTTTCTGTTTTTTGTCTCAAAACTGAATTTATAAGAATCGGTCCTCTTTAATTTCTCTTAAAATTGAAGAAAACCTGACCTCCGGGTGATAATATTGCTTGGAATTCTTATCCCATGACATGATTTGTTTTTGACAAATTTTTTATGTTAATTATTTGAGGCTATCCTTAATTAAAAATATATTTATCTAAAATTATTTTTAAAACATATCATTTGTTAGAATACATAAAAAACGACAGGAAAGTATAAGATTTTGTACGACTTCGGTTTTGGTAAGACATGCTACCCCAAAATTTCTTCTAAAACAATCCAATTTCCACAACAAGGCCTAAAACGAATACGTACACAATAGACAGCCCAACCATATTCAGCTTGGGCCAACTTACCCAATTTAAAGCCGTCCGGTGCCTGCCTCTTAAATCTTAAATCCAAAGGCTTGGGGATTTGGGATTTTTACGGTGAGAGGGTCGACGACGACGAAGACGACTCAGATCCATGCCGGGAAAATACGAAGTTACGGATCTCCCCTCCACCCTCTCTCATCAGTCAACACAATATCTCCCCTGGTAACAGCCTGTCCCGTCTTACTTTGATCTTTAAATTATGTCGACCATTGATTTAGTCCTAAGCTTTGGATTCGTTTTGGTTTCTTATGATATGGGTAGTTGTGATGTTTAGCTGACAATCAACAATTTGAAATCGTGGAGGTAAGTTGTTTCTGTTTTGGTAGGGGGGTTTTGCATGCTGTTAATGGTTGGAGTTTGATCAAGAATGCGATACCTCTTCAAACGAACTGCAAGTTATGGAACTGCCAAAGAAGATGAAGAGGGGGTATCTTTTGAAGAATTCAATCGCTTTCGTGTGCGTTGTTGTGTCTGTCTGTTGCCTTTTTGTTGTTATCATTTCGATGCTTCGGGTTCCTGAAGTACCAGTTGAAAGTAGGGCAGTTGGGTTGTACCGAGTTAAGAAATTGGGAAAATTTCCCGAGAGTGAAAAGATTATAGGCAGGTTTGGGGAGATGATGATGGAGATGTTGCCTGAGGATCTTGCTTTTACTGTCTTTGTCCCTTCCCAGAAGGCTTTCGAGCGTGATTTGAGGCTACGGGTGAATGATAGTATGGTGGGGGAGAAGATGAATGATACGTATGCTATAGTTTCTCGGATATTGGGTTTCTCAGCTGTTCCTCGGACTCTTTCATCGGTTGCGGTACCATATGACAGGGAGGTCTCTTATGATTCAATTTCTGGGTTTACGTTGTACATTTCAAAAGATACAGATGGGATGCTAGTTGTTAACAGGATTCGGTCAGAAAGGGTAGATCTTAGAAAGGGAGAGATTGTTGTCCATGTTATGGATGGAGTCGTCATGGATGCTGAGTTCGAGCAATCGGTTCGAGCTGATTACAATGAAGAAGAATGACTGGAAATGACCGATCAAAGCTTAAAAATTTTATGTCATCGAATAGGTGATTCTAGGTTCACCTGAATGGAAAAAGATCAAGCAAATAGGTTTCTATTTCTAACTCAGAGAGATAAATATTAGCAGGACGAGGAGAAAACATTAGAATTTAGAATCACCAAATGTCATTCTTTTTATTTTCTTGTCAAAAAAGAAAGAAGAGGTGATTCTAGGTTCAGTTTTTTTGGGACAATTGTTATTTTTTAAAATTATCTTATTGAGATACATTTTTTATCTTTTGCAAGTAAAAACTAATGTATGATGCATCTTATGTTATATTCATCTTGCTGATTGATAATAGTTTCAATTTTAGGCGGAGCTTCTGGGCATGGATAAGAAAGTTATCTTCTTTCTTTTTTCTTTTTTGAGAAAAAAATTTTGAGATTTGCATTTTTTTTAATTAGTTGTTATTATTAAAGTGGTAGCATCCATTGAAAATTTCTAGCATCAATTAATATTCACTGCCCAATCGCCATCTCACTCTGTTGACTACTTGGTAACTCTTGGATTAAACTTTGCCAATAGTAAAATGAGATGGTAGTTAGATAGTGATATAGATTCTAACCTTATCAATTGTAATGGCTACGATAGAAATTCATCATTTAAACTTCTATCATCTTTCTATCATTCAATGATGTGATATTAGATGATGATTCACAAATAAAATATAATAAATAATCTTCAATCATCTAATGTCACATCATAAAAATTGAATGATGAGAAGATAATAGAAATTGAAATGATGAGTAAGATTACTCGGCATGATAACAGGCATCATGGCATGACCTTGGAAGCTATGCGGGCTTTCTAATCCAACGGAATATATACTACGTGCGAGCTTTTGATTATGGCCACATAACCCTCAAACAAAAATGATATGGATTGAATTTAAACAAGTCTCAAATAAAATAGTTATATTTTGAATTTATTTAAATTTGATTTGATTTTGGTGGACTTGAATTTAAAAAATAATAATATTTTATTATTTTCAAGTCGTGCAAAAATTGTGTAAAAACCCAATTGAAACGCAATCTCCATGCCCAGTAGGCAACAAGTCAACAAGGTGCAATCGCCTAAACAGGATACCAACTCGCGATAAAAACAGTTAGGGTCTCTGAAATCTCTGAAAGATAGTGTAAGGTATAAGTAACAACGTTGAGAGGGCTCCTGGGTGAGTGTAACTAAGGAATTGAGAGGGCGACAGGATGGGATAGGGAGATGAGAATTTTTTATTTTAGATAAAAATTTAAAATATTATTTTTTAATATTATTATTGTTTTGAAATTTGAAAAAGTTAAATTGAGATTTGAAAAATATAAATTGTTTATTATATTTTATGTGAAAATTTAAAAAAATTGTAATGATGAAATGAGAATTTTGTGTCTTATCTTCATTGTTAAACCTAAATCTTCTACTTGAGTATTAGCATTGGTCTATGCATATGCAAATGTAAAATCACCTCTTTTGCATATCCATTTTGTCATTCAAACAAAACTTTCATATTGACTTATACATATTTGAGATGTAATAATAATAAAATAAATTATTATTATTATTAATTTTTTTCTAAAATCAATTTTTTTTATATATATTTTATAATTAGCATCCATTACATACATTTGACATTAATAATACAAATGTACTAATAAAAAATATAATTTTTTATATATTATATTAAAAATATAATATATTATAATAATAAAATGAATGTTTGTTGTATTGTTGAGGGAGGGAGGGAGAAGATGAAATGATTGTGAGAGAGTGAGTGAGAGGAGAGAAATAATTAGTAAAATAATATTTGAAGAATGAATAGTAGCTATCCAAATTTAGATAAAAACATAACTAGTTAAATATATGGATATGCATAAGTCAATGTAGAGGAATTTATGCTCATATTATGCAAATATAACTTTACATATACATATGTATAGACCAATGTGAATGCTCTTAAGCCTGTGTATAAAACATACCGTCAATGTTGTTTCATTCTTGGGATTCTAAGGGTCAGTGACCTAAGCAAAATGATAAGGTTATTACCCTCATACTACCCATTTACTATTATTTTTGTATTTAATTTTTTTTTAGATTTTTTTATTGTACTTATTAATTAAGAAAGTGACTATTAGTAAAATAAAATATTTTTTTAATTTTTTCTTAATGATAAAGGATGTTAAAAAAATATTTAAAAGAAAATGATGAAAAAATAAAAACACTTCAAATCCACTATAAATAGTAATTGAGTAATAAGAGAGTAATAACCCTCTTATTACCCTTTTCCTAATGCGAATTATGAGAGGACAAGACTTTATTTGTAAAATATTTAAATTTTAAAATTTTTTTATAAATCAAATCTTGTCATGTAACGACATAAAATGAATGCTTTTAAGTATAGATAGAATTTTCCTGAATATTCAGGACGTCTATTTGCTAACAGACAAGATTTAGGTCATAATTGAAAAAATCACAATTTCTCTAATGACATGAGAGTCGAGGACAAATAAAATGGAAGGAGAAGCACTTTAAACGAAATAGCATTCGAATGTCCAATCAATGAACATCTTTGTCATCAACCTGCGAATTAAGACGGCATTAAAGTACACAGGAAACACTGGCACATCAGGACCTAGTAAACCCAAGGACGGACCAAATTAGATAAATGTCCATGTGTACCCCCAGCTGGCCAGCAAAAGTCACCAAGATTCGGATTTTAAAATTCATTCAGTACTCAGAAATAAACAATGAATCCCCCTCAAAAATCCAAGCACGATGAGATCTATATATTTAGCTTCCAGCTGTAGCCGGTACGGCAACTGGCTTTGAGTCTTCTGCTTTCTCGTGTTCTTTATTGAGGATCTGAAATCATACAAGATAAGTTTAAGCCATCAGGGCATATAATCAAGATTTTGGGACAAGAGATGCTAATATTAAAATAATGTTTTAAATTCTAATATTAGACTTAGGAAGTGTATCTTGCCTTGTTGTTGATCAGGTTGTGGAGAGCGATCACGCTTCGGATAAGGGAAGAGAGATATATAACCAACATCATATCATTCGTTTTCACTGCATATTAAGGGCATCACTCAACAATCTAAAGATAAAAATGAAAAACGCAGCACTCCAGCAAACAGTTAATCAAGAAAACATGGGATCGGACCAAATATTTGCTCTTGTTCCCCTTTCATTTTATTTTTTTTTTGATGCATTGATCCCCTCTTTTTGTATCTTTAATGTTCATTAAGGCAAATCTTGATTAAAAAAAGCACCCAGCAAATTAAACATGAGTGTAAGTTAACCTGAAAAACCCTTGATCAACTCAGCCACATTGAGATTTGGCAGCAGATTGAACACATCCTACAAGTATTTTGAAAAGATACAGACAATAGATCATCAGTCACTGCAACAGAAAATCATAAAATATGCAAATGATCAAAATAATTTCATCAGTAAAATTGATTGGTGGTGACCAGAAAAATGTAGGGTGAACAACAAATTGCAGTAAGGGCAGAGACAAATTCAGAGGATCAAACTTAGAGGCAGCCAGCCACAAATTCCTAAATAAGTTATAAGGGATTAGTTTGAGTCAATCCTATGGTACTCAAGATGAACATATGTTGTCAATATATAGCATAAAGCACACGAGAACCATAAGCAAATGTGAAATGATAACTAAAAAAGACAATATATGGCATTAAATTCTGAATAAAGATCATTGAACTAAAAATCATGATGATTCACTCAATAATCAATGCATCGGCAACAGAAGAAAAGTCGACAAAGCAAATATGTCAAGAAAATAGCAAGAACCTCAGGTTCATGGTTTATTGCTTTTGAAAACATCAATATCATATTGTAAAAGGTAAATATTCAGAAAGCACAATCAATAGTCACAGGCAGTTTTTGATCCTGAATGCACGTAACATATACAGTTTTGACCAGTGAAGTCTTCTATCCGGTTTACTCCCTAATTGTGGGGGTCCGAAGGGCAAGGGCCCTGCCTTGTGAGGTTTCATGTCATTAAAAATAAATAAAAATTTTCACCATGACTTTATACCCTCCATCCTGCACTAACAGAAGGGGAAGGAGCCATTTGGCTTACCCATTTTTATGCTGAAGGATTTTGCTAATATATTCAAACACTATTTAGAGTACGTGTTGATCAAACAAGTCCTAGATCAAGCCTATCTGTCAGGAAACTAGGAACGAACCTGTAAATGGTAAAGAATCTCGTGGTTTAATGGGATCTTTCCATCAATAACAAGGTCAAGATAACCCTGTATCTCTCTAAGCCTGGCATCCAAACCCTTCAGTGCTGCTAGCTTCCCAGTCACCTGCACAAAACAAAATATGCTAAGATTTTGTCCCCTGCCCACCCCGCCCCCATGGGGTTGATAAAACAAGAAATGGTAAAAAATAAAAAAAACAAACACAGACATAAAAAGTGCGCACGCACACACACAACAGAGAGAAAGAGAGTCAAGATAAAACCTCTGTCGCAAGGGTGCTAATGGTGGTATCTTTCACATCCCTAAGCAGGTGTTCCACTCCTATGATAGGGACGGGTAGAATGTGTTAATAAACTTGAAAAAAAAAGAAGCTTTTTTTCGTCATAATATACTTAATAAAATCAAAGCAGCAAAAATAAATGCAGCTCGGCTTTATGTTTAATGACAATACCAATTTCCTCAACTTCATGGGCAGCAATTTCTGANCTTTGATGCATTGATCCCCTCTTTTTGTATCTTTAAAGTTCATTAAGGCAAATCTTGATTAAAAAAAGCACCCAGCAAATTAAACATGAGAGTGTAAGTTAACCTGAAAAACCCTTGATCAACTCAGCCACATTGAGATTTGGCAGCAGATTGAACACATCCTACAAGTATTTTGAAAAGATACAGACAATAGATCATCAGTCACTGCAACAGAAAATCATAAAATATGCAAATGACCAAAATAATTTCATCAGTAAAATTGATTGGTGGTGACCAGAAAAATGTAGGGCGAACAACAAATTGCAGTAAGGGCAGAGACAAATTCAGAGGATCAAACTTAGAGGCAGCCAGCCACAAATTCCTAAATAAGTTATAAGGGATTAGTTTGAGTCAATCCTATGGTACTCAAGATGAACATATGTTGTCAATATATAGCATAAAGCACACGAGAACCATAAGCAAATGTGAAATGATAACTAAAAAAGACAATATATGGCATTAAATTCTGAATAAAGATCATTGAACTAAAAATCATGATGATTCACTCAATAATCAATGCATTGGCAACAGAAGAAAAGTCGACAAAGCAAATATGTCAAGAAAATAGCAAGAACCTCAGGTTCATGGTTTATTGCTTTTGAAAACATCAATATCATATTGTAAAAGG
>QEOT01001519.1:126087-153650 GCA_003123785.1 Pterocarya stenoptera
TTGGTAATCTTACTCATTAAACAATCCATGAACATCCAAGTCATTTTCCCGCAGCTTTGGACCAGTGCTATACCATCCTACAACATGCTCCTTGGCTGTGAAAAATAAATTAATAAACTTTTAACATACTAATTGGGGTATGCCTATTCCTTATCAATAAGATCCTTATTTACTGATTAAAAAAACTACTGGTTATCTGAAATAACGGGACCGAAAATTTAGATTAGAAGCAATACCATTTATTCTCTTGAACATGGAAAACATTGATTCATGGTAGTTGTGGTCAAGAAACCAGATGCTTGGATCCTTTTCATCCTCTTCAAATGGTACTGTGGATAAAAATTTACATTAGCAAAAGGTTCAGAAAAGAAAACAATCTAAGCAGCAGTAATTATAGCCATTATTTTCCATAGACTTAAATATACGAATTTGAA
Organism: Pterocarya stenoptera; assembly: GCA_003123785.1. Lineage (NCBI taxonomy): Eukaryota > Viridiplantae > Streptophyta > Magnoliopsida > Fagales > Juglandaceae > Pterocarya > Pterocarya stenoptera. Next base: position 126,522 of record QEOT01001519.1, read on the forward strand.
AATCTCCAGATCCAAGGAAATTGAATAAGAAGCAGGTATTATAGAGAAACCTGCCTGCATAGCTGTTAGAGACATCGACGGTGCCTTTGAAGGTGGAACCAAGCAAAACCCCAACTACGCGTTTGCGAGTGTCCTTGGCGACCCTGTTGTAGTTGTCGACGATGCTGAGCAGTACCAGAGGATGTACTATCACCTTCTCTATGGGTCTCGCCGCTATTTGCTGCGTCTTTATCACATCCATTCCGCTTCGATTTCGATTTTCACAGCTTGCTTCTTCCCCAGGAAACCCCTGCAGCACTCGCCGTATAAATTGCTTTTGATTGCCTTGTCGGTCACTCTTTCTCCCTCAAAGAAGACTCCAAACATAAAGAACTCCGATCGGGTTATTGGTTGGGCCTGATACATGGGCTGGCCTTTTATAAGCCCGAGTAGTGGATTAGAGCCCTNAATTACTCGGGAAATAACAATTTGGTAATCTTACTCATTAAACAATCCATGAACATCCAAGTCATTTTCCCGCAGCTTTGGACCAGTGCTATACCATCCTACAACATGCTCCTTGGCTGTGAAAAACAAATTAATAAACTTTTAACATACTAATTGGGGTATGCCTATTCCTTATCAATAAGATCCTTATTTACTGATTAAAAAAACTACTGGTTATCTGAAATAACGGGACCGAAAATTTAGATTAGAAGCAATACCATTTATTCTCTTGAACATGGAAAACATTGATTCATGGTAGTTGTGGTCAAGAAACCAGATGCTTGGATCCTTTTCATCCTCTTCAAATGGTACTGTGGATAAAAATTTACATTAGCAAAAGGTTCAGAAAAGAAGACAATCTAACCAGCAGTAATTATAGCCATTATTTTCCATAGACTTAAATATACGAATTTGAAAATCTCCAGATCCAAGGAAATTGAATAAGAAGCAGGTATTATAGAGAAACCTGCCTGCATAGCTGTTAGAGACATCGACGGTGCCTTTGAAGGTGGAACCAAGCAAAACCCCAACTACGCGTTTGCGAGTGTCCTTGGCGACCCTGTTGTAGTTGTCGACGATGCTGAGCAGTACCAGAGGATGTACTATCACCTTCTCTATGGGTCTCGCCGCTATTTGCTGCGTCTTTATCACATCCATTCCGCTTCGATTTCGATTTTCACAGCTTGCTTCTTCCCCAGGAAACCCCTGCAGCACTCGCCGTATAAATTGCTTTTGATTGCCTTGTCGGTCACTCTTTCTCCCTCAAAGAAGACTCCAAACATAAAGAACTCCGATCGGGTTATTGGTTGGGCCTGATACATGGGCTGGCCTTTTATAAGCCCGAGTAGTGGATTAGAGCCCTAATCTGGCTTTTAGCATGGGCTGGCCTTATAGAGAAAAAGTTGGGTTGGATCTTTTCTTTTTTTGGAAAAGTCCGACTGACTCAAATAGAAGGCCTGAGATTAAACTTAAATCACTATGAGATGTCAGCCGAGACAAATAAAAGTTTGGGCATGAAGAGAAGGGATTTCTTCTAATTTTATTCAAATTCTTATATAATCACCATTTTTTAATAATGTGAGAATAAAGCAATTAATTTTAATCATCAAGTCAAGTCGAGACCACGTGGTTAAAAGTCAAATTCACAAGATGATAGTACGCTGTCGTCGGTGGTGCATCCTGATATGTGTCCTGATCTCTGCGAATTAAAATTAAAATCGAACTGGGCGCATGATCACGTGTATTGATTAGGATTGGAGAGTGAGATATAATTTTTTGTTTTAAATAAAAATTTAAAATATTATTTTTTAATATTATTATTATTTTAGGATTTGAAAAAATTAAATTATTTATTATATTTTATATAGAGATTTAAAAAAATGGTAATGATGAGATAATATGATATGAAAATTTTATGTTTTATCTTTGATCCAAACCTAACATTATCTTGACATTACCAAAGCTCATAGTAGACGTAGTTCGTGAAGAAATTTATAAGTTTAATTTATTTTATAAAATCGATTCTACAAGTGAGAATTGCTCGTTTTTTATAAACATGTTCAAGACCTTATCCACAGGCAATGTGGAATTATTCTTCAATACTCTCCCTCACGTGCAAGTCAATATTTTTCCTAGTCCTTGTCACGGAGTAAGTAGTGTGAGCTCCCATTCGTCCTATGGTAGGCGCTAATACCATGAAAAAATTCATAGACCTAATTCATCTCATAAAATTAATTTTACAAGTGAGGATTGTTCATTTCTTATAAACATATCCAAGACTTTATTCTCAAGTAATGTGGAATTCTTCCTCGAGTTCGTACAATGCACACCACGTTTCAAGTATTGTCTATGAAACTAAGAAACGTACAGTACTGTACTTATAATTAAGATTGATCAAGGAATTTAAACCGTCGTCGAAGAGGGAGATAGACATCTATAACGCGTAAAGCTAGATTCAAACATTAACGTTGGTGATCTCAATGTTGACCTACGGTTGGCAAACGCATAATAAAAATTCGAACTTTATTAATTGGTAGCAGCCCCGCTAGCTATATGACCCGTTTCTACCATTATGTTTATGCACCCCGACAACACTTCTCTAATGACGAGAGGAAAACTCCAACTTCCGAGCGTACAAATATCCAACAGAGTAAACACAGAGAGATAAAACAATAATGTTTTATGAGCATGCAGAGAAGAATGTCGAAGCATTTTCAATAATTTAAAAAAGAGAAGAATCTATTGCTACGTAACACTTCCACCTACAACTTTTGACCGTTTATCCATTTCTTTTTCCCCATCTTTCTAAACCTAAATATTTCCCTGGAAATACACCAATGATTCCAAGAGAACATTTTTCTTTTCCCCCCACATGCAAAGATTCGAAGCTTGTTTACAGAAAACTTAAACGCAGATCCAATGGTGAGTGCTCCATTTCTGTCCCAATCTTGTATGAAAAGCCTGTAATCTCCTTGTAATCATTTGCATGTAGTCTCAGCTTCTCGGACTCAGGATCGAAAGAATTTAATGGGAAAAGTTGGAGGGTCTCAATCATTCTTTCGGGCTCGGAATACCGATTCATGTCGGTGAAATCTGCGAAATATTGTGGAACAAGATGAGTAAATTAAACATATATAAGCACAAGTTAGACAGTCCTGGTGCACAATAGTACGATCATATAGACCTAAAAGGAGTAATTAATGCTGAGTTTGTTTCTTCAAAACAATGAGTGAAGAAAAGAATTGCTTATTTTGACAGATGGACAAATTACTTCGTGTTCCTAGATCCTTAAACGTACGTTTTGCAGATGAAATCTTCTCGTCCTGGAGGATCAAATCCTTTTCATCGACGCAGGATACTCTACGCCGCTTCTGTCTTTCCCTAGCCTTATGGTTCTGGAACCAGTAAAAGACGTTCTTACTCTCAATCTTTCCATAAAAGCTAAGCTGAGTGGATATCTTCTGAATTTGATCAGTGCTCGGGGTTCGAAGTCCGGACCTGAACAGATCAGTCAGAACTTTAACCTGTTCAGCGGTCGGATTCCAACGCCCACACTTAGTTCCAGTACTTCCATTACCACGGCCACCACCACCACCACGAACACTTCCTGCTTTAACGCAAAAGGCTGACATTCCGGCTTCCTCCATGTCTCAGCTTCAAATGCTTTTAAGCACTTCTGTCTGATCTAAACTTTCGCTCTGAGCCTCTGAACTGAAAAGAAGCCAGTACTTCGTGTGCATATATAATACCATCATGTATGAATAATTTATTTGAAACTTCCTTTGTGTGGTTTGTTTTCTTTTGTTATTGTATCAGAGATCAATGAATAGTTGAATTTACCCATTGTTTATTCCAGTTTGCTTTGATTTTAGGGAATATGAGATTGCATTGTTCGGATTTTTTCCGTGCGTTTTCCCGGATTTTTGTGCTGAGTGATAGAAATAGAGAGACAAGCGTAAAAGCTGCCACTGTTGAACGTTTCGGTCTGCGAGCAGACAATATGTAAGTTTCATTAGTTATGATTAAATTATTTGTCGTATATTAAAATCTGTGAACTCCTTGAGTTCATACATATAAATTTATGTATATATAGATAGGGTTGTTTGTGTTTTTCAGTAAAGTTTGCACTTGCTTCTATTATATATGACTCAATATGTATAAAAAAATATGGTCATGAGTAGACTAATCTAGTTAGTCCAACCCCACCAAGACATCCGAGTAATCCAAGCTTTGTTTTTAAACAAGTGCGTGTCTGCTAAAGATCATATAGAATTGTTAAAATTTCATATAATATCTTAAGTGGGTGTTAGCCTAAAAGAGATTGATGCAAGTGAAAGTCAAAGTTCCACACTGTCCGATTTCGGTTGGACGGTTGTGATCACGACAGACTGACAGAGATACTCATTTTGGTTGACCATGGGTACAGCTCAGTCAAAAATTTAAAGCTTGGGTTAAACCTTCTTTTAAGAATATGGGAACATAAACTAATAGACAACAAAGCCACCAAATAGAGATTTGGGATACACAACTCATGACCAGCCAAAGGGGGAGCAACTCGGCTTTTCTCATGTCATGTGGCTCCTGTCTTAGACGAACCACATGCATTTTTTTAAGTCATCCATCTTTTGGTTCGAAAATTAGGCAACTTCTTTAATTTGTTTAGATAAAATTTTGGGAACCTAAAATATTTAAGGATATATATATTTTTTATTTTGATTATAGGTCATGACTAGCTAGGTGAAGTGATCTGATCATTGTAAGTGGCAAGTATATTCTATTTCAACCAACTTGTCCCTTAATTAAGGAAGAATTAGTTTTAAATAATTTTTTTGAGAATTGTGAGGTAGATTTTTTTTTTTAAAGGCAACTGTCAATATTCATTCATCAATAAACTTATAACATTTATAAGCGAATATATTCGAAGATGTTCCTATATCAAGCATGATATCATAAATGAACCAAAATAATCTATTTGGAACTTTACAAGTACACTATTTTATTTTGTGACTGGTCTGGTATTCACTACTGCTGATACGTACTCTCTATAGAAAAACGTCTAAGAGACAAATCCAACGTCACCATTCATAAAAGGAGATGACTCAACTTCTATAGACAAAAGTCTGAGAGATGAACTCTTGCAAATTCATCGCACTTGCAATACCTTATGGGGGATGTGAAATACGATCGAACATTTGGAAACTTCGATCTGTTCATATGAAATTAGGCTAGTTTGATATGTCAGTACTCAAAACTATCGTAGAGTTAAATAAATAAAGTCGTGTAGACGGGTTTTTTGTTTTATTAAGTGTCGTTACAGAAAATGTTTTATTTGGAAACTGGTGCATGCATGGGATATACCGATATATATCTTCTACATAATACGTAGTTGATATCATGTTAGATTAAGAAAATTATAATTTAAAATTTTAAGATTCTCTTTCAAGTCAACTTTAATTATGTTAACATGTAATAAGATGTAAAGAACGTGAGAAAATTTATTTAGAAGTCTTATTTTTTAAACACCTCGTACACTATTGAAGTTGAAACTTTCTACATCAATTATATATGCAGAAAAATGGTTGGTATTTTGATTTTTTTAAAAGATGTAATATATTCCACTGTAAGTAATGTATTAAACTTATGCATAACAGAACTCAGAGAACATATCCTCCTCGATCACCAACTTATATTAAAAGGTTTGGTCACTCGTATGCATGTTTTGTAGCTCTTGTTTTCTTTTTATTTGTGTTATATATTTCGTTAATTTGGAAACTGATAAAAAAGTTAAAAAAGCTCGAGGATATACTTTGTACAATCAATTTTTCAAACTCAATCCGACAATGGAAACAAAAACATTGCTTGTTTTATCAATTGTTATAAAACTTCGTCGACTCGTGTATTAATTAGTGCAAGAAATGAAAAGTGATGATGACAATTATTTTTTTAGAGGAAAATACTAATCTATATATCGAAAAAATAACTATCATAAAGAATCAAAGATATTGGGTTCACGTAAATAAAGTACAGCGGGAAATTGTTGTGCGCACAATTTCTACAATTCCCGAGGGGTTCTTATTCACGGGCGTGAAATTTGTCTGTTTGTACTTTGGCACGACGCTTAGCCATTGATCTAACGCCTAGGACTTTGTCTCAATAAAATAAGAGAAATCATTCTAAAGTTGTTTTGCAGGTGGCCGTATACCCAATTCAACAACGCAGCATCTGTTTATGAATTTCCTTATTATCCGTTTCGCTTTATAATAATATAATAATTTGTCCGTCTATTCACACTCATTTTGTGCTACCTCATAGAGGTGGCTCCGGAAACTGAGCTTCCTGTGTTCTTTGATTTAAACCGATTATTTATCATATTGCTTCACATCTGATTGTTTTTACAAAGAGTCAAGTTAGGCTGCCGCCAGCAATCTTAGTACAAATTTGTATATTTTTTATATTTTTTTAATATTTTAAAAAAATACATAAATTTATTAAAAATTACTTTCATAATCATTAAATAAAATAAATAAATAAATACATGAGTAGTCAAAATTAGAGAGTAAATCTATGGACATACTCACATTTTTCTTTTACAAATTATGATAATCTGAAAATAATTATCAATTAAAACTCCATCCGTGAACTATTTTCTTGGTGATATTTTAAATAAATTCAAAGAAATCAATTAAATATCAAATTTTCATGGGAAAAAAATCAATCCCAGATGATTCGAGAGTGACAAAGGAAAAAATTAAGTAATAAATTTTTTTTTTTTTTGTTCAGAATATTTTTCAAAACATACAGTACTGTCGTGTTTGCCTGTCCTTACTGGTTGTCCACGTATCATCTCACTGCAACTATACATTTTCTTAACGTTGAGAGAGAGAGAGAGAGAGAGAGGTTCCGACAGGGAAGAACGAGGAAAATGTTATTCAGTGAGATTCGAGAAGTCTATAAGGCTACAAACCGGGCACGCGTGAAATCTAGGCCGCCCCATATTTCTTGTCTTCTGCAACTTTTCTTGTGTCTCCACCACGTTTGTCTACTTGTACATTAACAGGAGTTAAAGTTTCCACTTCCTCCGTCCGGACAAAAAGGCAAAAGCACGTATCATCGTCCCATCCATCCAATGACAGCATGATCATGGGAAATTTCTGAAGCACCAATGCTAACGAACTCCCAATCAGAATAAGTGGAAAGACCCCAAGAGTGGCCAAAACATGCAAGTATTCATTTAAATGTAAATAAATTTTTGAATTTCCGCACATGTTATGTCATTATTATGTGTTAATAGTACATTTAAAAAGTAAAAACTACGTAGATGAGTGTATTTTATTCCCTTATTAGGCCCCGCCCCAACCGGAAAGTGCATCATTTGTGTAATATATATATATATATACATATAAACAGTTTTATAGTTGTGCGATAATAAGTAGCTTCTATCAGTTTCACAAGTGACAACACTTCTTTTCTATTCAATCCGGTCCCATTATCAACCATTTTCTTCAATTTCTGATCCATCCTCGCCTAAAATAATTAGTCATCTATCTGTCTCTCAAATTTCAAAAGATAAATAATTATCAAATTTTACTTATCATCTCCAACACCACAAATCAATATGTAATTTATCATTTATCCTTCTATTTAAACACGTACATATTGATGTGTGAATATGTATTTAAATAAAAAAATAAAAAATACAAATTACATATTAATATTAATATAGGATGTAAAAATGATAAATAAGATTCCTCTTTCACGAAATCATTTGGACGATCTGTACCATACCAGCTACAATGGCAGAGCGCACCTCCTACAGCAGTAGCTATCGCTTGACATAAGCACACCCATGGGCCATAACTGATCAGGCTATACGCTTAAATTACAAGAATAAAGTTCAGGTTTAAAGTTTTAACGATACATGACCCTTTTTACAACCCTTTTGCCCTTGAATAAAGTTTTAATATTATTTTTATAAATTATTTTATAAAAATATCACTCCTTTAAAACATAATTATATAAAATCTTCTTAAAAATAATTATATGTCTATCATTTTCCTAACCCAGAATTGCCAAGCAACTACGAAAACATATCAGTTAAACACGACGTCAAATACGTGACTAGGTTTCTGGTTAACTACAAGAAAGCAATTGTACATGTACGATAGAATCATAGATTTGAGCGGTTTTGTGGAAATAGTCACATCCACATTTAACATTCTAAGAAACTTACTATTTAAAAAACCCAGTGAAAAAATAAAAATTAAAGAAACTCTCGGGAGCATTCTTATACCAGAAGAGAAACAATACTACTTTGATCTCGACCACAAAAATTTGCTCCAGAAATAATTCAACCGTCACAAAAGCACTCTTCTTTCCTCAACTAACTATTCAAAATCATGCAACATATCATGACTCTCTCCGAATAAAAAGTCAGCATCTTCAAAGTTGCCATAGATGGCAGACGGAACACTTGGTAAATTAAATTTTCTTGGCACATGGGTTCCTTCCAACAGATTAACATTACAAAATCTGAGCAGCTGTGTTCAACTTTTCGGCTAAGCTGAGCTGCGTCCTGGTGATGCTTGACAAATAGAGCAAGAGCAAATTGTCCTGCAAGGGAAAAGAAAAGGATTAAATTCACCATCAGAATAACAGCCACATTGGATAATCAGTTGAATAGTCAGTTAGTGCATGTACTTCAATTCTAACTTTAATGAAGGTATTAACCTAATATATTTAATTACCTGTAGACTGTTATTTACAAGTTTATCCAAAGCTGATGATGACAGTTTGGGAAGGGACGATACAGTTTCTGATAAAAATCTCCCTATACTGTTATCTGGAGCTACATGCCCATCCTGTGAAGAAAAACATTTATAATCTTAAACAAAAAGGAGGTAATCATTAAGCTCAAGGGGTGGTGTAATGATCCTGAGGCGAGCCATACAAAACAAACTCCGCATTCACACTCTTGGAGCCATTGGACGGAAAATTTTTCATTGAACTGTCCAATGTGCACTTGTTAAAAACTCCCAAGATTATTCAGGATTTTGTACAGGGCAGCCGGTGCCAAAATAAAAAAAAGCACATGATCAATAATTGAGAATATATTGCAACCTTACCATAACATTGTCAACATATTTGTAGACATCATCAATTAGAGCTAATAGCCTTTCCATTGAAGCTTCCATCCCTTCTAAATCATTTGGGAGTTTGTCAACCGTTCTTGACTTTACGATATCAACTGCCATCATGAAATTTATTCTTGATCAAAGTTACATCAAGATTATAAGTCCAATCAATCACACATAGATTTACATCAGACTACAACACATCATCACTCAGATGATCGACGAGCCCAGAAAAATTCAACTGAATCCCTTCGTTTTTTTACATGCCTACAACGTACTCTGTAATGGTGTGCCTTTTAACAGGAAGAAAGAGAATTTTCCATCAACTATGAAGACTTTTTCAGCACATGTAGACCTTATGTTAAGAGCTTGTTTGGAAAAAGTTTTCATCTCAAAATTTTTATCTCATCTCATCCCATCTCCTTCTAAAACATAACTCAAACACAAATACTTTCAAACTAATCATTACAATTTTTCTTAACTTTCAAACAAAAAAAAAAAAAAAAATTAAACCTTTTCAAATTTCCAAACAAAAATAATATTAAAAAACTATATTCTAACAATATTTTAACTTTAAAATATTTTTTTATTCAACTTTTTCTCTTTCCTTTTCCAAAACCTCATAAAACATTAACTTCGGTTGCTTTTGAGTAATGAGATATTTTTGAGTAATGAGATATTCTCATGTATTCTGTGAATAGTAGTAAAATAATAATAATTGAATATTAAAAAAATAATAATAAAATAATAAATAGTAATGAGATATTCTCGGATACCTCAGTACCCAAACCCGTTAAACTATCTCACTACTATTTAAAAGTTATCTTACTACTATTCACAAAATTCTCATCTCATCTCACTCTCCAAGCGTGTCCTGTCTTCTGTCACAAATCATTTAAAAAGGAATGAGGAACTAAAAGTGAATTCTTACATCCAACTCGTTCAGCTTCAATCATACGAAGATCAAGAGGAATTTCCTGGAATTGCGCAGCAAGATGCCGGTCTCCAAGAGACAAAATGAAAGAAACATACGCTTTGATTGTTCCCTGTCCATTCCTGAATCCTGTGTCAACAGTCAGATGAACAGGGTTGGGAACTTCTCTAGAATAAAACTCATGGATGAGTGCACTACCACCAGTGACACCAAGACCAGTCGAATACCTGCATACATTCATTGTTTTTATAAGGTAACAAAGAAAGATTGCAACCAGCTCAAACAAATAAAAACTCCTTTGACATAAACCCCAAGTTAATCCAAAAAGCAGCCAAGCAGGAGTCAGTTCCTGCCCATTTTCAAAACACGAGAAACCTAAAGCTCAAAAGTAGATACATTTTAGTTGATATTTTGATATTAAGAGGATTTCCCAAGCTTGGGGGTGGACAACTTTTTTTTATTCTTTTTTCTTTCTAACAAGTTGTTAATACATGAACTTCATTTTGACCTTTGATAACGGTTCACATCGATCTGATACCAAGTAAATTTCCCCGTATAAAATCCTCCTCCTATCGCACCCCTTTTGTTAATCTGTATTTCACAGCTTTGAAATAGTTCCTAGTATTATCAACAACTAAATATTAAAAGAGTAAAAACGTAACGTGCCATTTACCATCCAACAATGACTTCCTTCGGATTCACTTTTTGGTGCGATGCTAGGATATTGTGATGGTACTCGATATCTAAAGCAACCTGCAATTCAATTTTTTTTTAAAAAAAAAAAACAAGGAAAATGCGAAAGAGCATGAGAAAACATGAATTTTGTTGATGTGTGGGAGCATTATCAGCGACTCTCACAAGCATAGATAAACTGTACAAGGTCTTTAAAACCAAATACTGAATCGGCACTTCTAATATGACATTTAAGACATGCTAAGTTGGCATAAAATCAAAGCCAAGACGAGACACAATTAAATTTCCCAAAAATAAAACCTTCCAACTGATAAAATACGGCAAATTCATTCATCATCCTAAGTCAGGTCCCAAATAATCAATTTTACCTTTCTGATTTTCTTTTTCTTACAGACCAAACAGTAATTATATAAATCTTAAAATCCAAGATAAATATTATAATAACGCAAATTCGATGTAAATCTCATGGGGAGGGAGGGAAACCTGGTCGGAGGACTCGTTGTGTGGAACGGCATAGGAGTTGCGGATTTCAACCGTGCCGTCGGAAGAGACCGAGCCAAGGAGGGTACCGATTACACGCTCGGCTTGGTCAGGACGTCTCACGTAGCAATCGCAGATGTTGAAGATAACCAGAGGGTGAACCCTCGCGGAAAAACTCGCCGAAGACGGTGTGAACTGCAGCACTGTGTGCTCGCTCGCCGCCATTCTTAGCGCTGGGATTGTCTGGGTTCGGTTGGGCACACAAACTGTGCACAGCGGGAGCTAGGGTTTGCGGAGAGTGCCGAGACGGAGACTAGAAGAGATTGGAATTTGGTGCTAAACACTGTTTGGTTATTATTGGGCCACGAATGGTGCTACAATGGGTCCCAGCCCATTATACATGATGAGATTGGGCCAGACTGATGCCCTGAGATAAACTCGCAAATATATGTCCTGAATGGCTGAATTCATGAAATAATGGTACCCAAAGTGGTATACCGGTAAAGTGTAATCTCATCTCAGCTCATCATTATAATTTTTTTAAATTTTTATATAAAATATAATAAATAATTTAACATTTTCAAATTCAAAAAAATAATAATATTAAAAAATAATATTTTAAACTTTCATCTAAAATCGAAAATCCTCTAAGTAGAAAGTAGAAAGTCAAATATCTTTTTTTTAAAAGAAGAAGACGGTATCCCAATTTTATTAATAGCTCTCACTTAGAGTGGAGGAAAATCATGGTTACATATTGACACGTGGGGGTCACACATTCAAAACTAACTAAACAACCAAACTCAAGCATCGAAACTAACTAAACATTATACCAAACATCAGAACAAAAGCAACAAACTAACAAAAGCATCCAAACTAACAAAATAACAAAAGCATCAAATGATAAAGATAAACCAAAAAAATTAAAGACCACAAAAAAAAAAATATATGTAACCAAACCTGTTATTTATGATGGAGAACGTATAAACCTGCTTTATCTATACAAATAACTCCCAGAATGTCTTTCGATAGGTTGTGAGTGGACTAAAAAAAATCATTTCCACTAGAACCCAATTTGGCAAGTCTATCGGTTACATGATTCGTTTTTCAATAAGAGTGAGAGATCTGTATAACCATTGAGCTTGCTATCATATTAGCTTGTTTCCAGTATGCCCGACTCCTCCACGGGACAGGCCCACCTTTATCTCACCATTGAGCTAAAAGTTTAGAATCAGTTTCCACTTCAACATGAGTTATATTCATCCGTGCATACATGATCAGTACATCTGAAAATAATTGAATCTCAACAATATTATTTGAGGTAGTGTCGTAATATTTGGTAAAAGCACAAATTATATAACCTTTTGTATATCTAAGAATTCCTCCACCTCCGCTTCTTCCTAGGTTCCCGATGCTACTACTATGCACATTCAGTTTCATAAAGTTATGCGTAGGCCGCATCCATTGCAATAATTGAATTTCAATTTTCCTAACAGGCATAGACTGTAAGCCGAGTTAATGTAAGATAGCACCATCTCAAGCCTTGATGAACTTTTTATTCAATTTAGTATATAAGACTTAAGTTAGGAAGTGTTTGATTTTATTGTATACTTGCCCCCCCTGAGGTCACAATTCTCTCCATGTGGGCTTTGCATCTGAAAATCCAGAGAAACCAATTGATAATAGACGGTAGAATACCGATTACCGTCCTGATCTGAGGAACTACCTGAGTCTTAGATAACCGCTGATGTATTTTTCCCCCCATGTATAAGCAGACCCAATAATCAACCATAAAGTAGATTCAAATACCATCCAGACATACATGAGAATCTCATCTATCAGAAGAGCATGATCCAAGGACTCACAAGAAGCCACTTTACAACATTCATATTTCGATGCTATTGAGATATTTAATTTCATAATATTATTGTCGAAAGGCAAGCCATTGTTTATACCTCTCCACATAAAAGTAGAAATTTTTTGAGGTAGTAGAGAATGCCATGTCCATTTAGTCCACTCCAAAATCTCATTGTGGTCACAAATGTAATTCCAAGTTGAAGATGTAGAGAAATTACCATTTTGTTCAGCTCTCCATATAGGAATGTCGAGACCTGTATCAATCTTGATATTTTGTAATTTCAAATTTTCAGTAAGGGTATTCCCTATTAGCTCTTGTATTTTCTCTCAATTTCCCCTTCTCTCGAAATAAACCTTGCCTACTTTCAAAGAGGGATTAGTGATCTCTAATATTTCTCCCTCTCTCATCATACTAAATGTTTTGTTTAGTATCACGTTAAAACTTTGTTTAAATAGTGAAATGAGATGAGATGATTTTAGATAAAAGTTGAATAAAATATTGTTAAAATATTATTATTTTTAATATTATTATTTTTGAATTTGAAAAAGTTAAATTATTTATTATATTTTGAATAGAAATTTTAGAAAGTTAGAATGATGAGAAAAGATGAGATAAGATGAAATCGTTTCTGTATCGAAACGGGACCTTAAAGGAAAAAACTGTTATTGATTCAATATTTTGTTATTTAATTAAGTAATAGAGATAGAAATCTGCTAAATATAAATGGGAAAGTAGTTGTGTATCATGTTCCCATTAGAATGAGTAGTAGTATTTCGTTAACGATCCTACCTACGTACGTTTTACTGTGTTATAGACTATGGCCATTTGCCACCCTGACTCATTACCTTTCGTGTATTTAGTCCCCAGTTCATTTATATGCTGAGGCCGTTGAGAAAGAAAACTTTGTTCCTTTTGTCAATAATCCAACCCGTCATTAATTTAATTAAGAGATTGTAGCTGAGACTCCCCCGTCAGAATTCGTAACCCAGAAGTTATTCAATTAATTACGTATGCCGTGTGGATGTGGTTGTTTTGTACCATTTAAATTAGTAATTACAATATTCATATTTAAAAGCATCAGTTTTATATATCAGTTAATGTAATAAGTGGTGATTATTGTGCCAATATTCTCGCGTCACTATTCTCAAGACTTGGTAAGTATCCAGTCTTAATTTTTTTTAATTTTTTAATTTCCTTGATTGTGACATTTGATCTAACGATCTAGATTAAGCGCAATGGCAATTATTAAATAGTGAAGAACAAAATGGCCATATATATCACCACAGTAGGTGGGAGCAGGTAAATTCCCTTTCCAACTATAAGACAATCGAATGGACAGTGGCACAAAGAAAAGTAATATAACTCATCACCCGCGAGCTACAATGTACATTAATTACCCAACAGTGATGAGTTATATTACTTTTACGAATACTAATTTACGAGCTTAGTTTTGCCTTCCCTTTTTGTTGTACCAATAATGTTATTACTAGACTCCATTTAAAGGTTAAATCTCAAATTATCTATAAATAATAATGAGTTAGTTTGTAAATAATAAATAAATAATTTATTGAATAATAACGAAGCAGTCTAAAAATATCAAGAAACAGTTGTGTTCCAGATTTCCAAACAGACCTTAGAATGAGGCCAGCAGTCAAGATGCAAATGGTGCATGAATTCAGTTGTGGTAAGCAGTACACTGATTTGATTTATATAGTTTGGAAAATGATGAGGTTTGAAGCAGTTTGGTCTTTGTTATTCTGCATTGAAAATACACAAATTCACAGCCAAACAAACAAAGCCCGCCTACTAGAAATGGGGCCCATCAACAACCTCTCACCCTTTGAAGCAGAAAGACACGAAATTAAGAAGGGAATTTGAAAGAAGCATGCCATGCTATTACATGTCTTATCTTTACCCACACATACACACAGACAGACTTGGCTAGAGTGGTCTTTTAACTTGCAACACCAATGGCCACAAAACATAAACCATCACTAGCTTCACTTTGACTTGAAGGGCATGGCTCTGATCACAACCTGGTGGTATAGAGCTGCGAGTGCTGCCCCAATGAATGGTCCCACCCAGAAAATCCACTGCTCAAGGAAAAACAAAAGTGTAAATAAACAATTACCCCATACGTTATAGATTATATATATATATATATATATCAAGAGACGGGAGAAATCAGATGGTTTACGTGGTCATCCCAGGCGCGGTCCTTGTTGTAGATGATTGCAGCGCCAAGACTCCGAGCTGGGTTGATACCGGTTCCAGTAATGGGTATGGTAGCCAAGTGTACCAAGAATACCGCGAACCCAATAGGTAGAGGTGCTAAAATCTGATCAAGACAAAAATATATCAACCAATAATCATATTGAAAGAAGGAAAAAGGGAGGAAGATCAGAGCAGCCAGAGGGGAGACTGCTTACAGGAACGTGGGAGTCCCTGGCGCTACGCTTGGCATCAGTGGCGGAGAAAACAGTGTATACAAGAATGAAGGTACCAACAATTTCAGCGCCAAGGCCATCACCTTTGGTGTAACCATGGGCCACAAAGTTGGCCCCACCGTTCAACCTTACGTACTCGCCCTTCAAGAACCCCCTCACAACACCAGCACCACAGATGGCACCTAGGCACTGCATCACCATGTAGAACACCGCCCTCGTCAGCGACAGCTTCCTCGCCAGAAAAAGCCCGAACGTTACGGCTGGATTTATGTGACCTCCTGCCGCAATTAAAACAAAAACAAAAAATCAACTAATGTATTCAGCCGAAAATAAACGTATGAGCCCGTCTAGCTCAGTTGGTAGAGCGCAAGGCTCTTAACCTTGTGGTCGTGGGTTCGAGCCCCACGGTGGGCGCTGTTTTTGTTTTCTAGCATCCGGATCCGGATCCCAGTCCCATTTAGATTTTAGAAGGCAAAGAAAAATAACTGTAAAAATACAGCCACATAATGTCGAACCTGAGATGCCAGCGGTGCAGTAGACGAGGGCGAAGATCATGCCGCCGAAGGCCCAAGCGATCCCTTGGATCCCGACATTTGCGCACTTATTTTTACCTGGGTCGACTGGCTTAACAACGCCCATCACCGTCAAAATCGTGATGTACAGAAACAGGAAGGTCGCCACGAACTCGGCAATCCCAGCCCTGTAAAAAGACCAAGAACTCAGCTCCCCAGGCTCAAACAGTGGAGCCGGTGGCGGCTCCTTGTAGTCCTTGCCATCTTCCTGGCTCTGAGCAGCAGTCCCGATCGGTTGCCTCTCCGGGAACTTGTTGGCTCCCAATCTAACATCCTCTTCTTTACCCTCCATTTCAGCCCCGACTCCAAAGCTTTAGCAACAAACAAGTTGATTAGTGAGTGATCGTTTGATCTGCTGCACCCAACGAGAGTGTTGAGTGGTTTGTCGAATTATATAAAGCAAAACGGCAACCTGCTGAAGTGAGCAGGAGAGGTGGTGGGACCATGTTGATGCTTTTAGAATGAATTTATTTTCTTATCTAGAGCCGACCAATAGGGGTGTACGAAAGAACTCTTAATCGGATCGGACCTAACGAACCGAACCAAATCGGTGGATTTGGTCTTGAATTTAGTTTAGTTTGGAATCGATTTTATTTTTTTTTTAAATTGGTCCAAATTAAGCCGGTTCTCTTTTTTTTTTTTTTTTTTTTTAAATCAGATCGGTTTATACATATATTATATATTTTTTATATTGTATATAATTTATATATAAAAAATTTTTGCATTATATGATAAATTATTAATTAATATAATATTAAATTTTAAAATCTTATATCATTATAGTTTATTTTATTAATAGTTATAATAATATTATATCACTATAAATTATAATATACTACAATATATTATCACTATAATATTATATACTATAATATATTATTATATATATTATATAATATATGATATAGTATATTAAACTTGAAAAATCGAACCGAATCGGATCGAAACCGATAAAATCGGAAGTACCAGTTTAGGAAGGTAATCGGTGCAGAATCGGTTATTGAAAATGTAAAAGCGATGCATACCGGTTCGGTCTCAAATTTTGTCTGAAATTAGACTCAACTGGACTGGTTACACTCCTAATTTTTATTATCTTTCGTTTAAAAATCTATTTTATCCTGATTTTTTTTTTTTGAAAAAGGACGTTACATAATATATTATTATGCACAAGCTCGTCCATACACGTGCGGAGGTTGTATGAATAACTCCACCGTCCATGCCTAAAAAATGGAGAAAAATTGTTAGGTTGTTTTCATGGACTACAGTTGATCCCTATTTTAGTACGGATCTCTTATTATTATTATTATTATTATTAACCTAAATCTTAGGTTCAACTCTCTTTCATTAGCCTCAAGCTGTACGTTGGAGCCTAATATTTTTTTGAGTTTCATTGTAATATGGAAAAGGAATAAAATCCCAAAGGTGAGGTGATGAATAAGGGGATAATCATCACAAACATTAATTATTTTCAAGCTTATCCAAAAGATCGATGGTGGATATACGGTTTTTTATTCCCATGTCGATTAAGAGGTTATTATGGGCCAAAAGAGGGTGATCATTGACAAATATCGTTCTTTCTTTCAACATGGCTCGTAATAATTAATTCATCATTTGCCTGTTAAATGATCATTGGGCTTCAAATAGCCCTATTAATATTGTTTTTTAATACATATGAGCAGAGGAGTTAATGATTAGTTGTTCGTGCAGAGGCCAGAAGGTGGCAGACATTCATGCCGGAAGTTTTGTTTGGATGAGAGGATTAATCTCTCATCCAGTAACGTGTCTTTTTATTACGGATGACATGTCCGGATAAGAAACCAAAAAAAAAAGTGATGTTATTGTCGCATGCCAATGTCTTCGAATCTTCTTTCAAATGTATCTTCATCATCTAGTTCGGGAGAAAATTACAGGCAAGACACGCACCACAATAATTCGCATCTGAGTTAGAATCTGGATGGCAAAGCCGCCCCCACATAAACATTGGTGTGGCTCAAAGACAAGATGCACTTGTGTGAATTAGTACAACCAGTATAGGGCCAGGGTTCTTTTCTGGACCACAGCACTACAGCAGCACTTCGATGCCCCAGCTGCTCAAGTGCCCCACCAGAGTTTGTTTTCCCTCGTCCGTAAGTCCTTCCATTCTCAATTCGATATTTCTAATTTCAGGGAGGGATTAGTGGAGTAGCTTATATTGATGCATTCATATTTCATAATAAAAAAGTTATTTTTTTATTATTTTAATAACTATCATTTCTAGATATAAAAAAATAATGAATAGCACTTTTCATTCTATTAGATTACCCAAGTTTTTATAACATTATTATTCAGTTGTATGGCAATTTAATAGTCTGTAATGGTCTCGGTTTGTCGGTTTCGTCAGAACCTAATTGCATATTTATAAATATTGAATTTGTTTGGTAGCATATGAATTGAATACTAAATTAAGTTAGGCAAGAAATAGGTGGATGACATTTACAGGACGGACAAGTATTCCCGAGTAAACAAAGAGAAAATTCTTGATCATTATCACATGGTGACGAAACACATCATAAATTAAAGTATATAGCAATTATATATTTATTATTCTATTCAGCGAAACAACCGCCTATTTAAGCTAGACCATAGCTTCTATCTGATACGGTCAAGTCGCGTTTGGTTTGGGCATTCTGGTGTGCGAATCCAAATGATTATCGATACTTTATATTGAATGCAAACGATATACATGACAAATAGATTGAGGCAAAATTAATTTATCATTAGCCCCGGAAGAGTTAAATAAATAAAATTGGATATGCCCTCTTTAATAAACAAAAAAATAGCCCAACGGAGGGCAAAATGTCTCTATACAATACCACCGCCCATGACGCACAGATTGATAAATATTTTTTGTACTCTAAATCCTATATCACAATAAAGAATGATTTTCTTTGAATTATTTTCCAGCAGGTTTTGATATCAAGATAAAATATAAAATTCTCATCTCATTTCATCTTATCTATATTTTTTTAAAATCCTCATATAAAATATAATAAATAATTCAACTTTTTCAAATCTCAAAACAATAATAATATTAAAAAATAATATTTTAAATTTTTATTAAAATAAAAAATTCTCATCTTACTCTCCAAACTTAGCAGTTTTTAGAGACAAGTTTATATTGGGTTTTGTAAATAATAATTGTTACAATTATCAAGACATAACATAAAAGAAAATTTATAAATTGATATAATTTTATATAATATATCAGATCGTAAAATAAATATAACCTATTATATTAAGTCTTATTAATTTATAAAATTATTTTTTATATAAAAAAAAAATGTTGTGATTAAAGTGTTTTTCTTTATAAAATGTATACTCACTGTCGTTGCCAAGGTAATTCAATTATTGCCCGAAACTCCACCCCCATAACAACAATGTCACCTTGCACGAGGCCCACTCGACATACTGCATACACTCCGTGCCAGATGGGTTTGTACATCGATTTGGCAGCCCAGTTGGTCCAAGAAGCCCACAAAATTATTAGTGGTGGACGACCCAGAACTGGACTTTCAGAGCCGAACCTAATTTAAGTTCAAAGTTCTAACCCTTATGAAACTGACCGTTGAGTTTGGTGTTATTCTGAATCTAAGTTGCATTCATCTGTCCACGCTATCAATTTAATTCACTACTGTCCTCGTATCCACTAACCAGTTATTGTTGTGAAATTCCTCCGAATTATTTTGTCCTGGTTATCCCTCACCCTCGATGACTAACAATACAGAGAGAGAACAAAAGATAGTGGTTATTGATAACATAAAAAAAAAAAAAAAAAAAGAAAGAAGAAGAAGAAGAAGTTAAATGCATTATTGGGTAGATATTTTCGGACCACTTTTTCGGTGACTATAGCATGACTCTTATGTTATTATTGTGGGCTAGAGTAGAGACCAGTTGGAACGGCCCAACCACTAAATATACATCAAACTGAGGAGGGATGTTTCAATCTAATTGTGGGCTCCTGAGTGCTAATCTGTTTCTGGGCTACACTCTGTTAAATATAAGATCTTTGAACAGTTTAACCCCACATAAATATTTAATGCTGCACGCGGGCCGGCCAGCCTTTATAGTTGAGCGTACCATTAGTTGAAATTTTGTTTTTTAATGTGATTTTTTCAAATATTTTTTTAATATCCTTAATTATTAACAGTAAGATTGAGGGGCAAACTTATGGGCCATTTAGCATTTTCCTATTTAATATTGCTCTTTTATCAGTTTATGTTTTGAATAGTCTAATTTGATTAAAATTGATCTCTTTTACTCTTTATATTGTGATCCTAGTTAATGTTAATCATATTGCCGTACTTGTTATTGATTATAGTATTTTGACAATCTCTGGTATAATGTTTGTCGGAACGAAAAGGTTTTAACGGTAACATGTATAAAACAGACTACCAACTAGATTGAAAGAAGAGTACATACCAAATTGGATAATGGATAATTCCAGCTTTATCAGATCGACCAAATCTGTACCTCACTACCAACAGAAAGACTTACGAGCCGATTCTATAATGCTAGATATAAATTTAAAATATACAAGTTTAGTACAAAATTTCTATAAATAAAATGGATTTTATTAATAAAAAAAATATAAATTTATAGTTTTTTAAAATAAAATTTACTTTTTTACAAAAATTTACATAAAATTTATCTATTTAAAATTTATACAAATTATTCCTCTTATGTAAATATCAAGTGGACTTACTAAAAAGACAAAACAAATTGAAAAAAGAAAGAAAGATGAAGCTATAAATATCTGAGATTGGGATGGGATGGATGCCAAGCCCAAATGCCCAGGCGGAGCGTACGAGTGACCCAACGGCAGTTGATCATATATATTCAATGGACGCTAACACCGTTTTCACGTCCACTGACGATACACTAAATAATCTCCGTTCCTCTCAATCAGCGGAAGTGTGGAACCTCAATCCCTGAACAGTTGAACTTAAGTAGAAGAAGAAGACGTGAGATTTGGCCGTGTCCTCCGACGTGAACGAGTTTTTAGCCCTACGCTTCACCATATTATTCCCTTTTCTCTCTCCAATCACCGGACGGCACCAGCGAGTATAAGAACGGGCCGGTTGTAATCGTATGCATGGATCTTTGTTTTTCTACAAGAGCAGTGACGAGGGAGGCAGAGTCGACTCGTCCCTGAAACCGCCTCGGACGCGGAGGGATCGTGGTGATGAGAGGAAGCTTTTTGAGCCGTCGCACAGTACAGAAGCTCCGGCAACTGGCTATCGGCACTGTCGGATCGGTCAAGATCGAGCTCGTCCTCTGCTGCTGCATCGCCTTCACGGTGATCGCGCTTCTGAGTCGTGCTTCGGGTTTTACGGGATGGACCAGTCCCGGTGTTGCTTTGGAACGGTTATCTGCTCCGCGGTTCGTACAGCTAGATACACAAAATACTCTCTGATTAGTAACTTATAATTAATTGACACTGGTATTGATAACAATTATATATCTGGTGCGTAGGTGTGTGTATATAAGTTTATCGTACATAAAGTTTTTGTTTGTATCCATATTTAGTGAATATCTGAAGAAACAATTCAGTTTGACCATGTCTTAGTGTTGAGATTTGGGATTCATATGGATTGTTGCAGTTCATTTAGCTTAAGCAGACAAATTTATTCAGTTTTTGTAATAAACTCTTAAGGCTGTCACCCAAAAGGGAAAAAAAGAAGAAGAGAAGAACATCTTTGAACACTTCATGTAAAATTAATACGAAAGTTCTAGTTTGCTTTAAAGCAGCTGGTGCTGGTCTAAAAAATCTAAAGCATTCTTTATGTAAAAGAAAGTAGGAAGTTTCTAGTTTTGTTGTAAAGCAGTTGGTGCTGGTGTAAAAAAAAAAAAAGGGCTCAATTTTTTTCCATGATTTTTTTATCATGTCGCCATGGAGTGGGTGGGGGATTGACAGCTGAAAAGAGAAAAGAAGAGGAAAGGTTTTTTATGCATTTTATTTTGGAATTGTATAATATTTTCCGAGGGAGCGATTCTGGATAGTAGTGAAAAGTAAAATATTTCTGATAGAATATACACATCATTAACCTTGCGTTTATTTTTAGTCTTTTAGATCTCTGTCAAGCACTTACTTTTAATTTGCTCCTCAAAGAAGCATAAAGTTGAGAGAGAAGTATTCCCATTACAGTTCACACACTTCATACCCCCTACTGAGAGGACTCGTTGTATTATGAATAAAGAAATCTTTGTAGATGAATATATTTGAGTAAGAAAATGGAAAGATTGGAGCTTAATGCATGATATGCATGATCACAAAGTTGTGTTGGGGGACAATGAATTAATAGGTGGGTTTAACAGGCATATTTGTTTTTCTGGAAATTGTTGGCCATTATATCATTCCTTAAAACAGAATGCCAGTTCGTATTATGTATTAATGCTGGATGTATATTTTCTCCAACAGAAAAGGATATGCTATTGTAATGAACACATGGAAAAGATATGATCTTTTGAAGCAGTCCATTTCTCATTACTCATCATGTCCTGGACTTGAATCTATTCACATTGTCTGGAGTGAGCCCAATCCTCCATCAGATTCTCTTAAGAAATTTCTAGACCACATTGTACAGTCCAACTCTGGGAACGCGCAACATGTTGAACTAAGGTTTGATGTCAACAAGGAAGATAGTTTGAACAATAGATTTAAAGAGATTAAGGATTTGAAGACAGATGCCGTTTTTTCAATTGACGATGACGTGATATTTCCTTGCTCCTCTGTGGAATTTGCATTTAGTGTTTGGCAAAGTGCACCTGATACTATGGTGGGATTTGTACCACGTATACATTGGGTTGATCAATCGGTATGCCTTTAGTATATCTATTTCCTCTCTTTCTTGAAACCCCTTATTTCAAATAATTCCTTACCCTCAAGCTTGTTAATCTAAGTTCTTGCCTTTCTATTTATTTGATGTTCATGTTCAATAAAAAAAAAAATGTATTCTGGTAGAAATATACCTGATTCTGGTCACTTCCGATTTCACCACCTGTTTCACCACTGCCCCTCCCTCTCTTTGGCAAAGCCATTTATTGTCCACAGTACGGAAGAATGTATGTGAAACATATGCCTTATTTGTCATTGTTTCTGCCCTACCAAATGTGATAAAGCACATTTTTTCATATAGCACACAGAACAATAAGGAATTTGACAAGTTGTCATAACTTAACTTGTGGATCAATCTGCAGAAGCAAACTTTTCATGAAGCTGTTAATATGGCAGTCTATGACTAATGACTCAAGTGTCAAATCCTGAGCTAAGCCTGGGATTTGAATTTCTGTATCAATTGCATTTATATTGCCCCCATTTATTTTCTGTTGGCATTACCTAGAAGGAATCAAGAAGCTACCTGCATGTTGAATATCTGGATCTGTCAAAACTTGCCATTTTAGCAATTCCATCTCTGTGCAGAAAGGTAGCAGTGATTACTACGTATATGGTGGGTGGTGGTCAGTTTGGTGGACGGGTACATACAGTATGGTACTCTCAAAGGCGGCCTTCTTCCACAAAAAGTATTTGAGTCTGTACACAAATGAAATGTCAGCATCAGTTAGAGAATTCGTAACAAAGAACAGGTTCTTCTCCATCTGCTTAATGCATTGCTTGGAATTTGTTTCCCCTGCTTTTGTTGATAGTGTATTCATACCAAATCTTGGAATGGATATTCCAGGAATTGTGAAGATATTGCAATGTCTTTTCTTGTTGCAAATGCCTCAGGTGCTCCCCCTATATGGGCGAAAGGTAAATGCCATACCTGATGCAAATTTGGTTATGTCTCTTTTGCATTTTATTTTTTTTATGGTAAGTAAGAAAAAAATTATTTAATTTAACTAAGCAAAGTCCATGGACACAGGAAGTATACAAAAGAAGCACCTAATTACATTCTTTTGCCATTTGGTTGATAAGTATTGAAATTCTTATTACAAGCGTAGAGGAGTGGAGCCCAAGTTCAATGGAAGTAGACAAAATTACACACCCAACTAGCTAAGTTTTTCCATTTGAGAAACTAGTAGTATTCAATGTCATGCAAATCATAGGAGATATTCATATTATGATAATGGAATCTATTTAAGATGAGAATGTTAAATAATTTTTTTGATGAAAAACATATTCAGCAAACCTCAGAAAGCTACATATATTAATTGAAATCTCGTGTGCCATGAGCAATATGTAGGGAGCAGTGGAATTTTGATTGTTATTACACAATGATTATTGCAGATTCAAATATGCTGATCATGTGATTACTGGTCCAAAGTCCCTAAGAAGGAAGCCAGTGTTAGAAATGATCATATGAAAACTTTCCGTTGTTATTTGATCTGTCCTCCATTGCTGTTGCCAGTGGAAAATTTAGGTTAGCTCTGGCTCAAATGGCATTTTCTCAACCCTTAAGAATGTATGGGAGGGAGAAGTCATGAATTCAACATCCACCAGATACTAGCATACATTACCTTACCTTTTTTCATTTTTTAAACCAAGGGTTAGAAACCAGTATCTTAAAAAACAGAATTATTTCATCTTATGAGGGATTATCATCTGTTTGGGGAGCAGGTGGTCTGGCCTGGGAAGAAAGAGGAGGGGGGGGGGGGGGTGGCACAGGAATTTTTTGCCTCGTATCTCCTTTTGCCCATAAAGAAAAAGAGGACTGACTCTGTCCTTCAACCAGTACCGGGATCAGTTATGGCATATAGGATGTCGTGCTCAACAGACTATCTTTGTCTTTAACCAAATAGCAAAACCTCTTTAGTACTTTGATTTGGTACAACCCCACATTTCTTTTTTGTGCAATCTAGTGTGTCTATGTTGAAGTTAAAAGTTTATATTTTTTATTGCATTTTGAGAGCACGTGGATCTTTTATAGCGAATGCATCTACATAATGGTATCTAATTGCCACTTTATGGCGGAAACTGAAAAATATAAGTCAGTTTTTGTTTTCCCCCTAAGAATAATGCAAACTAATACTTGGAAAGGTTTTTCCAAGATATTCCTTTCTGCTTATTCTTGGTATTTCACTAGTTTTTTAACATATAATTTTTGTATAAATCATTTCAAATTTGTTGATGGTGTCATTATTGAAGGTAATATATTTGAGATTGGTTCAACTGGAATCAGTAGCATGGGAGGCCATAGTGAAAGAAGAACCCAATGCGTCAATAGATTTGTTGCAGAGTTTGGGCGAATGCCTTTAGTGTCTACTTCTGTAAAGGCTGTTGATAGCCGCAATGTCTGGTTTTGGTGACACAGCAATGATCCTTCGTTTCAATTGCTGAATTTCCACGCTGGTTTAGAAAGTTGAGTTATTATTACCTATCAAAAAGAAAATTGAGTTATTCCAAGACGAAAGGGAATTTTTCTTTTGAGCTATTCCACTTCTTATGGGATCCTAAGTTGTAAAATATTGAACTTTCACTTAGTGTGTTGGGCAATACAAGTCATCACATCCGTTGGATGGATTTATGTATTTTGATTTTGTAACGTGTGGCAGTTGCTGCCATGTGAGATACCTACTCAGATCAACCTTCTGAGCAGAATGAAAGACACTACATGGTTGTCTTGTTTTGCTTAAATTCCGCTGTCAACTTTGATATTCTTGAGATCGACAGAATCCCAAAGGTGTTTGATTTAGTAGGAATCTATCGATATGGGCATATCCTTTGTTCTTTCTGACACCTAGATGCAGCTTTCCCTAGTGATGTGAAAAATGATAGAAGACAAAAGCTCTAAAACCGGGGTCGTATAGCAAGTGATGAACTTCTGGATGTGATTTGATGTCATTAATGTATTTCAATTTCACACTTCTCATCTCGATTACGCATAAAAACTATGTTACTTGGTTGCCATGAACTAGTCTAAAGAATGACGTGTACTTAAAAAGGGAACCCTTAGAATACCACCAAAGGATACTTCATGAGCCAAGGACAATTCCATCAATGTCCAATGGAATAAAGTCGCACAAAGAAATTTCCAAGTGTAAGTACGGATCGATACCTCTTATTCATTCCTTGCTTACACGGATCAGCCTGGTTATCAAATAGAAAGACTAACTAAATTAAGGAACCACAAAGATCATAAATCAAACATTTATCTAATAATAGAAAGCCATAAAAGATTCAGAGGTATGCTGGGGCTTTCTTTGGCTCTGCGTTTAGAAATTCTTTCATATCCAGAAAGAATCTTTTCGAGGATGGAAGATCGAGTAAACATCTGTTCCGTTTGTTATATGAATGAGACTGACAGTAATACTTTCACACGCTGACGTCGAAGAAACTAAGATCGTACCACTGTACCGGCTTCTTTGTTCAGCTTCATATTAATTTGTCGGCAACCAATAAATGAGGTAATTGAACACGCGAGTGACGGGCTTATTGTCTAGACTCTACACGTGGCCATCCCTACAAATTTTAGTATAATACACACCAAATATTCATAAATTATCACTCCTTGTCTAAATTAAATACTTACCTTTTAAATTATAAGAAATTACAATTTATTTTTTGTTTTTTCAATTGTTGTAGTTTTAATAAAGATATTTGTCTCACTTTTTTGTTTTAAACTAATTTTATTATAATGAATGAGAGTAAGATAAGAATGTGATTTGTAATATTATTTTTTGTTTAAATAAATATCTTAATTTTTAGGCCAATAAGTTCGGCTTGCGGTAGGGTTGTGCATAAAAGGGCCTGATCCGATCAATCCGAAAGACCTGACTTGGGCCCACCCGACTAAAAGCGGACTCAGCGGATCAAACTCATTAATGGGTTTATTAAGCAGGGTCATCGGTCGAAATCGATAACCTATAGAAAAAGAACAAACGCACTCGATTATCAATTTCTCTCAAACACTAACATTTCCTTAGCACAAAGCACTGCACAAGAGAAGTTTGTGAAGCTGAGACAGAGATGCCTCGCAATTAGCACGAAGGCGGCAGAGGAATGCCAGTGCTCCAGCATCGTGTTTCTATACAGATCATGATGCGGCATCGTGTT
>QEOT01001520.1:19180-33656 GCA_003123785.1 Pterocarya stenoptera
CAAAGAACCTGACGAAGCACTATCATTTTTTGACTATCTTGCCGAGAGTGCCCTACAATGGAACACTCGGACTGATCGAGTTTCATTGACCGCACAACCATTGAGGGCTATTACTGGTGGAGGCAAATATGAGATAAAGGAGGACATTGATGTTCAAGCCCGAATAGCTGAATTAACCAGAAGATTGGAGGTCATGGAGACGGAAAAAGTAAAGGCCGTAAAAGCCGTAGAGGCGTGCTTTTTATGCGCTGATTTAAACCACAAAACTCAAGATTGCCCAATCATGCCTGTAATTCAGGAAAATGAGCCTGAACAGATGCAATCAGCTAACTGGGTCAACAGATCACAAAATCAACCTTTTTCAAATACATATAATCCTGGGTGGAGGAATCATCCAAATTTCTCATGGAGAAATGATCAGCCTGGCCGATCCCCTCCATTTTCTCATCAACCATTTCATCAGGCTATTCCTCAGCCCCAACAGTCATTTCATCAGATCTCTCCTCAGCCCCAACAACAAACATATTAGACTCCTCAAAGCTATCCTTTTGTAGCACCTCCAGGATTTCAGCCTCATGTAGCTGTACAAAGTTCTCAGCCACAACCACCTGCAAAAAAGTCTATAGATGACAATATGGCACAGATGGCCAATACACTTCAGCAATTCATGCAGATCCAGGCCACCACAAACAATTAAAACACTCAAGCCATAAATGAATTGCGAGGCACCATAAATAAGATGAACATAACACTGAGCACCCTAGAGAAGGGGAAGTTTCCAACACAACCTCAACCCAATTCTCAAGTGTACCAGCAACAACCACAATAGGTACATAATGTCTCAGGAGATGTTATTGAGACAGCAAAGGCCGTTCTTACTTTGAGAAGTAGAAAGGAAGTCCCCCAACTGGAGATGACTATGGATAAACCGGAAGCTGCTCCTACACTTGAAGATGTAACGAAGCCTGAAGAAATTAAAAAAGAACCAGAGGTGGTGAAACCGGAGTCGAAAGAGCTTGTAATTGCAGAGGCTGAATCAAGTAAAGGGTACCAACCTGTGGTTCCCTATCCTCAAAGATTATCAGTTGGCTAAAAAAATAAATACCACACTGAGATCCATGAAATCTTCAAGCAAGTGAAAATTAATATTCCACTCTTGGATGCCATACAACAAGTTCCTTCATATGAAAAATTTTTGAAGGACTTATGCACGGTGAAGAGGAAGCTGAATGTTAAAAAGAAAGCCTTCCTAACAGAGCAAGTCAGTGCATTGATACTGAACGAGACTCCTCAAAAGTACGGCGATCCAAGCTCTCCTAACATTTCCATTATGATCGGTAAGTCACGCATTGGGAGAGCTCTACTTGATTTGGGAAGTAGTGTGAACTTGTTACCATTCTCAGTCTATGAACAGCTGGGACTGGGAGAGCTGAAAAAGACCTTNTGATCGGTAAGTCACGCATTGGGAGAGCTCTACTTGATTTGGGAAGTAGTGTGAACTTGTTACCATTCTCAGTCTATGAACAGCTGGGACTGGGAGAGCTGAAAAAAACCTCNCTCTCCTAACATTTCCATTATGATCGGTAAGTCACGCATTGGGAGAGCTCTACTTGATTTGGGAAGTAGTGTGAACTTGTTACCATTCTCAGTCTATGAACAGCTGGGACTGGGAGAGCTGAAAAAGACCTTTATCATGCTACAATTGGCTGATAGATCAATCAAGGTGCCGAGGGGTATTGTTGATGATGTGCTGGTCCAGGTGGACAAATTTTACTACCCAGTGGATTTTGTAGTTCTTGATATGCAACAGCTAGCATCCATTATTTACCAAGCTCCTGTCATCCTTGGAAGACCATTTCTAGCTACGTCAAATGCTTTGATTAATTGCAGAAGTGGAGTTCTGAAGCTTACTTTTGGGAACATGGCACTTGAGTTGAACGTCTTCAATGCTTGCAAGATGCCAGCATATTTTGACGACACAAGTGATTTGAATGTTGTAGAGGGTTTGACACCAACAAAATTTATTTGCTCGACTTTTCCCTTCTCAGATGATGATTCCATTTTTCAGACACCTGAATTTTTACTTGATGAAAAAATTGACCATATTGATGAAAATATTCTTGAATTTTTGGACTGTTTTGCAGATTCTTCTTTACCACTTGAAGTACAATTTATGGGCGCAAAATGGAAACCTCAATTTGAAACTCTACCATCACCAAGCATACTTAAATCTTCAAAGGAAGAAATTCCCCAGTTGGAACTAAAACCACTTCCTCAAGATTTAAAGTATGTTTTTCTTGGTCCTGAAGAAGGCACTTTCCCTGTGGTGATTTCCTCGAAGTTAAATCAGAAGGAAGAAGCCCAGTTGATTGAAGTCTTAAGAAAGCATCAAGGCGCAATTGGTTGGACTATAGCCTACATCAAAGGTATTGATGCTACTGTTTGTACCCATAGAATCCATCTTGAAGATGATGCTAGACCAGTTCGTGATGCTCAACGTAGGCTCAATCCTACCATGAAGGATGTTGAAAAAAAGAAAGTGCTCAAGCTGCTCACAGTGGGTATCATTTACCCCATCTCAGACAGTAAGTGGGTAAATCCAACTCAAGTGGTTCCAAAAAAATCTGGTTTAACCGTTGTCAAAAATGAGAAAAATGAATTGATTCCAACTAGAATGGTCACTGGCTGGAGAATGTGCATTGATTATAAAAAACTTAATTCAGCCAGTAGGAAAGATCATTTTCCTCTACCATTTTTGGATCAAATTTTAGAACGTGTGGCTGGTAATGCATTTTACTGTTTCTTGGATGGATTCTTTGGTTATTACCAAATTGCTATAGCACCTGAGGATCAGGAGAAGACCACCTTCACCTGTCCGTTTGGCACTTTTGCTTTTACCAGAATGCCTTTTGGTTTGTGTAATGCTCCAGCCACTTTTCAGAAGTGCATGATGAGTATTTTTTTTGACATGATTGAGGATATTTGTGAAGTATTCATGGATAATTTCTCTGTTTTTAGAAAATCTTTTAAGAATTGTCTACATAATCTTGCTTGTGTCTTCAAAGATGCGAAGAAAAAAATCTTTTGCTTAATTGGGAGAAATGTCAATTTATGGTTACTCATGGCATTGTTTTAGGTCATATTATTTCTTCTGAAGGTATAAAGGTTGATAAGGCAAAAACTGAATTAATATCTAAACTTCCTATCCTAAGGACAGTTAAAGATATTCGTTCATTTCTTGGCCATGCTGGTTTTTATAGGCGATTTATTCAGGGGTTCAGTTCTATTGCAAAACCTTTATGCACTCTTTTACAAAATGATGTTGAATTTGTTTGGTCCGATGAGTGCCAAAAAGCTTTTGATACCCTTAAGGAATCACTTACCACTACTCCCATTATGCAACCTCCACAGTGGGACCTTCCCTTTGAAATCATGACTGATGCAAGTGACTATGCCTTAGGAGCTATTTTGGGTCAGCGTGTGAATAACATGCCTTCTGTGATTTACTATGCCAGTAGGACTTTGAAGATGCCCAGAAAAACTATACCACTACTGAAAAAGAATTGCTTGCAGTGGTTTTTGCACTTGATAAATTTCGGACCTACATTCTTGGTTCATTTGTTACTATTTTCACTGACCACTCTGCTCTTAAGTATTTGTTGGCTAAGAAAGATGCAAAACCATGCTTGATCCGCTGGATTTTACTACTTCAAGAGTTTAACATCACCATTAAGGAGAAGAAAGGAGTCGAAAATGTGGTGGCTGACCATCTCTCTAGAATGCCACCATCCTTCCCTTCAAAAGTCACCTTTCCTCCTGATGAATAGTTTTCCGGATGAGCAACTATTTGTGGTTCACAAAGCTCCCTGGTTTGCTGACATAGTCAACTATTTGGTGACTGAGCAAATGCCATTTGAATGGTCCATCCAAGATAACCGCCGATTCCTCTCAGAGGTAAGACATTTTTACTTTGATGATCCATACATTTTTAAATATTGTTCTGACCAATTAATTCGAAGATGCATTCCTGATGATGAGTTTTCTTCTGTTTTGAGATTTTGTCATATGGGTGCATGTGGTGGTCATTTTTGTGCAAAGAAAACTGTTGCTAAAATTTTGCAAAGCGGTTTCTACTGGCCTTCAATGTTTAAAGATGCTTACAGTTTTTGTAAGGCTTGTGAGTCTTGTCAAAAATTGGGATCCATTAGCAAAACAGACATGATGCCTCTTTCACCTATTCTCACTTTAGAAATTTTTGACTGTTGGGAAATAGATTTCATGGGACCTTTTCCGGTTTCCTTTGGAAACACATATATTTTATTGGCTGTGGATTATGTTTCAAAATGGGTGGAGGCTGTCGCTTGCAAAAAAAATGACCATCATGTTGTCCTAAAATTTTTGCAATCTCTGTTTGCTCGTTTTGGCATGCCCAAAGTTATCATTAGTGATGGGGGTTCTCATTTTTGCAACAAATCATTTTCTACACTCATGAAGAAATATGGCATCACACATCGAGTTTCTACCCCTTATCACCCCCAAACAAATAGGCAAGCTGAATTGGCAAACAGAGAAATCAAAATCATTTTGGAGAAAACTATCAATCCTAATAGGAAAGACTGGTCAGTTAAGCTTCTTGATGCTGTTTGGGCTAATAGGACAGCTTTTAAAACTAATCTAGGGATGTCCCCTTATCGATTAGTTTATGGTAAAGCTTGTCATTTACCTGTTGATATTCAGCATCGAGCTCTTTGGGCAATTAAACATGTTAACATGTCACTTGATGAAGCTTCAGGGTTGAGAAAATTGCAGATCAGCGAATTGGATGAAGCGCGTCAGGATGCTTATGACAACGCCCAACTGGCAAAAGAAAGAATGAAAAGTTTGCACGATAAAAAGATTCATTCCAAGCAATTCACAATCGGCCAGGAAGTACTTCTTTACAACTCTCGTTTACATATTTTTCCTGGTAAATTGAAATCTCGTTGGAATGGTCCCTATATTATAACAAAAATTCATTCTCATGGGGCAGTGGACATTCAGAATCCTAATAATGAAGGTACCCCCTTCACTCTGAATGGTCAGCGCATTAAACCTTTTATTCCAATGTATGATCCAGGTGAAACTCTTCTTGTCCAAACACCTTGTGATTTTTGAGTGCTGTTTATTTGTCTATTTATTTATATTTATTTCTTGTGTTGTGTGGTTGTTTATTTACTTCTCTTTTGCATTGTTTTCTCTTTACATTGATTTTTTTCTACGTTAAGCAGTGAGGACACTGCATTGTTTAGTTGGGGGGAGGGAATTGCATTATGTAAAGGCGAGTTTGCATTTGTTCTCCACTATGAAACTCTAAAATGATAAAATCAAAAGAAAAATTTACGTCAGTGTTCAGGATTTCTTGGCATGATGAAGTGATACAGACACGCGATAGCACAATGATCGCAAGTGTCCGCTTTGGCAGAGTAGTTATCTTGTCTGTTATCCTATTTGTTTGGTGGTATTTCTTTAGGGATATTGAGTCTAAGAAAACCCGTTTTTGAAGAGAAAATTTGTTGTGACTTGAATACTCAAGACTGATTTTATAGAGTTGGAGATGAGAACAAAACAAGTTTATTCAAAAAAAAAAAAACTAATAAATAAATTAACTGCAGACCGTCCTTATGTTTCTTGTAACCGCTGGACCTCTGCTGTTAATTGCTAATAGTTGCTCAGTATTTGTTCTTTCTCTTGTTCCAGCTCCGTTAGTCGTGGTTGCAGATTTTGAGCATACAAGTCCACACATTTTTTTAATTGCTTATTTCCTTGTTTTAATATATTTTTTTTTTACTTTTATCAGCAAACCTTTGCTGCAACTTAGAAATTTGAATTTTAAGTTCGTCTACCTCTTTTACCCGTAACAGTAATCTACGGGACAAGGTTGTAACAGAAGCAGCATATTGGGCACCGAGCATTATGGATCCTGCAACCACCTCAGCATCAGATTGGGTAGAAAAATGTATCACTGTTCCCTTCATGGCATTAAAGGCATCAGGACAGAAGACAAATGGTTGTGGTGTAATCGGTACCTGATTCAAATCAGGGACATTGTTGACAGAGTGTTGCTCGGCCAATTGAGAGAATGAAAGAAGTTGCTCGGCCATTTGAGAGAAATTGGAGAAATATGAGAAATGCAGAGGACTTATTCTACATTTCAAATGGTGAAGATAGTCCCTTTTATAGAGATCCAGAGCGCTCAACACTCTGCGAAAAGTAACCCGGAGCTCAATGCGATATAGACTGAAACGCTGTCAGCCTAGCCTTACGGCTCGAGACTCTGAAACGCAGGGCTGAGCTCGAGGCTCTGAAACAATGTCAGTCTAGCCTTACGGCTCGAGGCCTTAAAACGCTACTGGTCTAGCCTTACAGTTTGAATCTGGGAACCAAGACTATGTGATTTATGATAGTTGTCAGACCCCAGATTCCTTATTTTCGACCGCTGGATGAAAAAAAAAAAATTCGCATGAAGTTGCTTTTCATCCCCAAGCATTTCTCACCTGTCCAAGAAGTTCTTCTTTAATTCTCTCATACATATTTGAAATTTGTTTCTGTTATTGCATCGTGTTGTTTATTTTGTGTTGTTTCTTTTATTTGAGTCTCTTTGTTTAGTTTCTGTGTTATTGTTTATTTATTATTATTTTTTTTTTTGCATGTGTATAATGGATTACATGATTGTTTATTTTCTGTATTGTTGTTTGTTGATTGCTTCTTTATTTTCTATGTTAGTTTTTCTTTTATTGCTCATCTTTTCTTTATTAGTATGTGTGCACTGGATTACACAATTTTTGTCTTAATGTGATATGCACTGTTTTACACACCATTGACACACTCCATTTCTATCAATTTGAGCATCTTGGTGGTGTAGTTGAGCAGAATTATTTTATGAAGATTTATTTTCAACCTTGAGCATAGAACATAACCCTGATGCATCATATTTTGCTTGATGTATGACTTAAAACACCAGGATGCTATATTTATTGAGATAAACTTGGCATGATTTATATATAATGAAGGAAAAATCTCGAATGATATTTTGCACATACTTACCCTCATAGTGTTCTTCATTACTATTCATTGATTTTACATAGGAGAAGTAAACTGCAGGACTACTGAGCCTTTAAAAAAAAAAGAACATGGATTTGCCTCAGTAGTAAGGGCGAACTTGGGAATGTGTGGGTTAGGACCGAGGGATAAGTAATTCGACTCATTCACATCTAGATCATGAATGTTTGGAATCCATATTATGCAAGGAGACATTGCTTTTGCTAATTCGAATTGAAGGGTGATATAAAATCGGTCTATTTCCGGCATCATATCCATAGTTAGCGCATTCGTCATAGTTAGAAGCTCCAGCTCCGTATCAAGGTCACGGTCAATATCGTCACTATCCCCAATATCGTCACTATCATCAATAAGAAAACCCTTAGGCTTGTTATCCAGGAACTTGTTCAGAAATACTGTAATGAAAGGAACATAGGGCACGGTCCTGGATTTGACTCCCCACTGATTTAAATCAGTTTGAAAAAAAAAAAAAGAATAATAAAGGATGAAACAGTGAGCTTTCCTAAGTAAAGGGCTAGAAACAGTTACCCAAACTTTGGGGGTTAAGTGTTCAACCTTTAAACAGAGTTGGCGTGAAAACTGCTAGTCTCTTGGGCTTTGAGGTAGTTAGAATCAGAAATGATTAATCTTAAGCTTGAAAAATCCTGGAATAAATCCCGATTAGTAATGAAGAACACACAGTTGTTTAGCTACACACACACATCTGAGTTTTGAGTCATTTTCCCAATTCTTAATGAAAGAATATTGAGACAGTCTTGGTGAATATAGCCCCTGGAAGTTGATAGTTATGTGTCGCATTTTTTGAGAATTCATTATTGTGTTTGATTGCTTTTGTTTGAATTTCAAGGTTTATGCAATATTCATCTCAATTAATTTTCACTATTTTTGCTTAGAGATTAGCAAAATGCTAGTTAGGGGGTGTGATTGAGCTGCATTATTGCATATTGTATACATTTAAAACCAATATATTTTTAATTGTTTTATTATTTTATCATTGGTTTTAGTTGGAAAAATTAATTAAGAGGCATAAATCCAAGTTGTGATTTAAATTGATTAAAAGCATAGTTTAAGCTTGATTTTATAACTTGTGATTTATTTGGGCAATAATTTCTTCACATGCACAACACACTTTTAATATTTTAGTCTAGTTTTATTTTATCTTTATTTATTTATTTATTTCCTTTTTCTAGTTTATTTTATTTTTATTTTTATTTTTATTTTTATTTTTATTTTCTACATAGACTAAACGACATGTCGTTTTGCACTTAATTAGTTTCTGCCGTCTGATCTAAACGACGTGCCATTTTGTCTACAGATAAAAACACACATCGTTTTCACTCATCTTCAACCTTCCGCTTGTCTTCTTCGTTTCATCCATGCACAGCGCTGCAGTGCTTCACACAGCAGCACCACCACGGCGCTACCCCACCTGCAGCCGCCAGCAACAACAGAAGACGCCGGAGATCACTTCTCCAAGGCATTCGGCAGCAGCACTCCACGAAAGCACCGAGCTACGGCAGCATCACCATCTTCCTCCATCAACAGCACACTCCATGCACGCTGCAACACGTCCTTCGCAGGTGCAGCCATCCTCATCACCTCCACGCTTGCAGCTGCGGGTCACCTCAAACATGCAACCTCCATCGAAGAAATCGCCACGACTGTGTTTCCGTGAAGCTGCCATCGAAGCACCGCAACTCCTCTGTTTGTATCACCATAAAACAGAGCCAGCCCTCCTCCACGTCCAGGAAAACTCCACCCAAGCAATTGCACGTTCGCCACCACCGTGATGCCCACGGCTCCACTTCCATATTCTCTCTTAGACTTCTCCATTCCGAGGCTAGCTGGGTGACGGAAACAACAACGTTGGAGAGAGAGACGGACGCATGCAAGGGCATTGTAGCAGAAAGAAAACAAAAGAAAAGAAGGAAAGCGTCGGACAGCAACGATAAACACACGGATGCACAGCAGAAAGAAAACAAAACGAAAGAAGAAATGAACTGGAAAGAGGCCGAAAGTTGTTTATCTTCTGCACGTAGGAAACAAGACAGACAAGGGCCAGCGACAAACGGAAATATCTTTCTTAGTGGGGACGAGGTCACGGACATGGGATACCACACAGTACCGATTTTCAATACTTTTGAAGCCTATATAAAGGCTTGTGAATGGACGATAAGAGGGGGTCAACGATTAGAATTAGAAAAGTCAGTGAGTTTTTAGTCAATTTTTATTTTTCAGATGTTAGTTTTATGTAATTCATTCATCATTTCAGAAATCAATTTTAATTTATAGTCTAGTAAACCTTATTTTTGTAAGTCTTAAATTCCAGTCTTGATTTTGTTTAGTAAATAAATTTTCAGTCATTTTTTAGAAATGTTGAGAGTTCAGCTTATTTTAGTTGAGAGTTCATTTTAATTGAAATTTTAGATTTTTGGGTTGGAGAACACAGTCTCCATTTCCAAACATCAGATTTATTCCTTACATTGGAAACTCAGATTTTTTGGTTAGAGAATGCAGTCTCTATTTCTAAACATCACGTTTATTCCTTACAATTCATGTCCTCACTTAATTTATTTTTATGTCATTTAAATTCCTCGCACTTTTAATTTCCTGCAATTTATTTTTATGTCATTTAATTTCCTCGCACTTCTAATTTCTTGTAATTTATTTTTATGTCATTTAAATTTCTCGCACTTTTAATTTCTTGCAATTTATTTTTATGTCATTTAATTTCCTCGCAATTATAATTTCTTGCAATTTATTTTTATGTCATTTAAATTCCTCGCACTTCTAATTTCTGCAATTTAAATTTATGCTATTTAATTTTCTTGTTCCTTTAAATTTAAGTTATTTAATTTCCAGTAATTTTAATTTACTATGTTGCATTTTAATTTCTTACTTTTCATCGTTCACTCAAAACCAACAAACATGAATCTAGTCCATTTTCATTTCCATTGCACTCCCACATTCATTGTACATATCATAACTTAAGTTTATTTTCTTATTGTAAATATTTTCACCATTTTCACGAGTTTGATTTTTAAAGCATTTTTCCTGAGGAGACGATATAGGAATTTATTCCTAATTATTACGTGACATACTCCTGCACTTGGGACAGCCTTTGTGCTGCTCACTTTTGAGTGAGTCACTTACCCCCACACCCCTTTCAATCACTGGTTTGCACACCTTGGACCAAGCACACTATTTCTTCTTTTCCTTTCCATTACTCTCACCCTAGAAGAATGATGACAGACACGAATTTATCTTCTTTTCACAACCGACGGCACTGCCAGAACCGCAAGTGTATGCGTCCCCATGCATGATAGCACATGCTGAAGAAGAATGAGGCGACCTCCTTGAGATAGAAGCCTCCTCTTCCAGCTCACAACCTTATCACAAATTTTTGAGACCAATGATCAAGCACCCTTGCTGTGAGACGTTCCGGACTCAAAGGTGCTCCAAGGTAAGTCGCAGAGAATTTAACTTCTGCAAATCCTGAAATACGGAAAAGGCCCCTACCTCTTACTCTAGTTATCTTGTTGGATAAAAATAACACTGATTTATCCTTGTTAATAAGCTACCCAGACCAACTTTTGTATACCTCCATCGTTTTCATAAGCATTGTAAGAGATGTCTTTTCCCCATTAGTAAAAACTAGCAAGTCATTCGCATACAATAAGTGAGAGCTTAAAGGCGCTCCCCTCGGATGATAAAATTTCCCAATTCTCCCCTCCTCAAAATTTTTCCTTAAGAGCCAAGAGAGAATTTCTTCCATTAATATAAATAAATAAGGTGATAGTAGATCGCCTTGCCGTAGACCCCGTTGTGACATGAAAAATCTCCTATAAGTACCATTCATCATAATTGAAAACCATAGGGTTGAAATGCATTCCTCTATCAATTTACAAACACAGCTAGAAAACCCAAAACCCTCCAAAACCCAAAGCAAAATTCACCAGTCAACCTGATCATAAGCCTTTGCCAAATCCACTTTTAAAACCACATTTCCCCCCTTACTCTTCCTATTAATAGACTGAACCATTTCCTGAGGCAATGTAATGTTTTCAAAAATACTATGACCAGGGATAAACGCCCCTTGCTCTGGAGAGATAATCTTCATCAGTCACCGCCTCAATCTTCCTACAATAATTTTTGAGAAAGTCTTATAGGCTAACGAGCATAAGCTAATAGGCCTAAATTTTTCAAAACTTCTCGGATTCTTCACTTTAGGAATAAGAACGAAATATGAAGAAGTGAAGACTCAGGGAAGCGTTGCCCCACCGAAAAAATCCTTGGCAGCTTCAAATAAATCATCTTTCACAAAACCCCAACACAACTCGTAAATCCCGAACAAAAGCCATCGGGTCCTGGGCTGTTGTCTTTCGAAATTGGCTGAAGAGCCAATTTCATCTCCAATTCCGTGGGCTCGTTTACAATACACTCATTTTCCTCTTCCGAAACCACAGTTGAAATCGGTGCTCTCAAGTTAGGAATAACACTAAAATTATGTTCAGATAAAAAATGCTAAAAGTGATTAACCGCTCGCTCATGAAGTTCCTCTAAAGAGACCAAAACCGAATCATCCTCCAACATCATAGTATCAATCATCGAAGAATTCCGACATCGATTAATAATCGCGTGAAAAAACTTGGAGTTTTGATCCCCTTCCACTAACCAAGGCTTCTTCACAATCTGGGATACACAAAAAGTTTCTCTTTTTTCCTAAAAATCCAGCTCACATTTTGTAACTAGGAACTCTGCTTCCACCTGCTGATCAAACCCACTCTTCAATTGCTCCTTTAGAAGTAGAAGGCGAGACTCTAGCTGCTTAATCATAACACCCACCCTTCCAAATACATCTTTATTCCACCTCTTCAATGTAACCTTAGTCTTTTTTAACTTTATCACCAACTTGCACATTCCCACACCATTGACTGGCTCCGACCAAACCTGTTTCACAAAATCATAGAAACTTACATGAGTACTCCACAGATTTTGATACCTGAATGGAGAAGGCCCATATCTTAACGAAGGCTTTGAGAGATGGATTAACATTGGTTTATGGTCCGATGTCTTCCTTTCCAAATATTCCAAACAAGCAGAGTAATAAGTATTGATAAATGGCACATTCACTACAACCAGATCCAGCTTCGCCCATCGCCTAGTTGGACCCACATGCCCATTAAACCAAGACATACAACCACCTTGTGACTTCAACTCTACCACACCACAATTATTCAGATAATTATTAAATTCCTTCATAGCAACCAAAGGCCTAGGCTGCCCCCCTATTCGTTCCCCATTCTCTCTAATAATGTTAAAATCCCCTACAATAATCCAAGGATTCGAACCAACTGGCAATGCCTCCAACTAAGTCCAAAGACCCCTACGATCAATAAAAGAACATTTTGCACAAACAAATGTGACGAGCACTTTAGACCCAACCAGCGATCATTTGATCTGACATACTCTCCACCTCAAAACCATCCTGCCCATTCCACAAAACCCAAATTTTGCCTCCCTTTGCTTCATTCGAGCAATAATTAGCAAACTCTAAATACTGTTTGAAGTGAGGCATCGAATCCTCCTTCATGAATGATTCCAAAATGGCCAACATAGATATTGAAAATTTCCTTACCAACCTCCTCAAGCGTTTCTTTGACGTGCCTATACCACGCACGTTCCACACATCATTTTGTCCATCATAAATTGAGTCTAGCACGACGAGTAATAACCCGTTGGGATTGCCTCATACTCTTATTGGGATTTCCTGCCACTGGGCTTCTATTTTGAGTACCCTCAGAATCATATCCTTTATTCGAAGCCAACCCATGTCCTCTACTCTTGCTCAAAAGCCAACTGAAATTGCTCTAAATCCAATCCCTTCTTGTCAACCACACACTAATTTCCAATTCGAGCATTTCAGACACCAAACTCATCTAGTTATTTTCAGCATCATGGGGAGGAAGCATCGCCTCATCGCTCCACCAGGAGGTCTCCTCACGAAGAGACAGCACCGGACATCGATTTGCACCAACAATTTCATGATCAGGCTCACAAAACTCTCCCTCCTCTATCCCTATATTCAATCCCAGGTAACCAACGTCAACAACTACCCCACCACCCTGCTCACTCTCAATCAACGAACATTCCTTACCCACTGCTATCCCCTCTGGAACCTTTTTATCATCCTTCTTCCTTGCTGTAACGCTCGTCCTTGGGGTGGACCTTTTTGAAAAATATTTTAGAAAATACAATGGAAATTACCGTCCGATTTAAAACCTTTTACAGTCCTTCCCAGGGTGCAAGACTCTACGTTATAAAGTAAAAGGTGCTTTTATAATAAAAGGATTTTGGAGTGGGAAATAAAATTCTTTAAAATAAAAGACCTTTTCGTACGTTTAAAACCTTCATTCGTACGTGGGAAATAAGCTGTGTCCTTCCTAGGCGTACTGCCCATTTTGCTTTCTGTGGGGGAAGGGACACACATAAAAACTAAAATGAGTCGAGTACTCAGTAAGCGTTACTTCATACCATTAAAATATAGCAACGTAGGTTTTTATTCATACATACTATACGTACATGCATACATGCTTTCATTAAAAACATCAGTGAACGGGAGCTTTCATTCTTTAAACATGCTTTTCTTTTCTTTAAAAACCGTTCCCTTGTCACTGCCTTCATTTTTTAAAGAATGCATGCATTCATACATACAATTACTTTTCTTTTCTCTTTCATAGGCAGGTGCACATTGTTACTCCCCGCGTGCTGGGGTTAGCGGCCTTTTGGACTGATGGATTAGCCCGTGGCCATGGGTTGGAATCCCTTTCCGTTAGGGTGCAGCACTGGGTGCACTACTAGATACTACTGCTCGGCATTGCAATCTGCCTATTCATTGATTAGGTACTCCTTTCCGTTCATTCATATGGCCGTTACGTGTTTTCATACATTCATTAATGCCACATGCCGTTCTTTTCATTCATTCATTCATGTCAGCTCTAACGAGCTGAGTCTTTCATTCATTTCATTTCATGGGCATGGGCATTGTAACACCCCGTATTTTAGTACATTTTAATGAAGGATTATTTTAATTAATTTAAATATTAATTCCCTTGTTTTAGAATTTTGAGAGTTTTAGAATATTATTTTATAATATTTTAAGTTGTGAAAATTATTTATTTTATATGTTTTCTTGATATTAATTATTGTTGTGTATTTAAATTGATATTTAATTTAAATTGGTTTATTTTTGGAGTTTAAAATTATTGTTATTTTAATTGCGCATTTCACTGCGTTTGAATTATTTTATTTAGTTAGTAGTTTTAAAATCCTTTTCGTTGGATCATTTTCGAGACCCCAGAGGTGAGGATTGGATCTC
>QEOT01001522.1:8400-50924 GCA_003123785.1 Pterocarya stenoptera
ACTATAATCAGAGACAAACTACTTCGAAAATGATCAAGTACACGACTTGCCATGCTAAATGCAGATGCAGAGGCCCCTGTAGATTCTAGTATTGGAAGAACATTGCGTGCAGCTTTTGAAAGTATGCGATATCTAACGGAATTATCCTTCCACCAAGAGTGAATGTCAAAATTCGCACTAAGTTCCTCACTGCTTTTGGCAAGGTATTTGTCAACCTCTAAGTTGCTTCCCAATGAAACCGTTGCTTAAATAGAACCAACCTCAGTGCCTTCCTATCCTTAAGTCTACTACTTGTAGTAGTTACATCTTTAGGTGGGAGACTTGTGCATTGTTGTTGTTGATTAGAATTGTTCCCTTCTTCAGTTTCAACGTATGCATCATACATATGGGTTAAAACACTTGTTACCTTCAATTTCAAATCAACTGCTTTTGTAGAATCATGGGCATACATTGATTCCAATGAAAACTCAAGATATCGCATCTTGTACCAAGGATCAAGAATAAATCCAACATACAAAAACATATTCATATTATTAAAGTTGCCCCAATATTTGTCAAATTTTTGCCTCATATTATTTGCCATTAATCCCATCACGGGGCTTCCTTCTTTACACTTCATGTCAATTACATCTTGAATTGTAAGTAGCTCTGTAAAAAAAGAGTTGCAAGTTACATATTGACCACCCGAAAAATGTAAAGTTGTGCCATGAAATAGTTTAAGAAATTCACAAACAATCTTACCTTCTCCCAATCATCCTTGTTGGGAGGCCCTAACTTCTTTGCCGTTCTTCTCATCCAATCATCATCACCCTCATCTCCAATACTAGGAGGGAACCCCAAATCTTCTTCCTCCAATCGTTCAAAAGCCTTTCGAAAATTTTCAGTGCTCTCCAACACAAGATAGGTGGAGTTCAACCCAGTTGGTATATCTACGCAAACATAACTTTTGCTCATAATCTCTTCAAATTGTATACATGACTTAAATGCACTTCATCTTTGTGGGGGGGGAGGATTTAACATATTTCACAATACCTACCTATAAAAAAAAAAAACATATTTCATAACACCTCTTACCTTGGCAATAGACTCATCATATTCTTTCAACCTCTCACGAACAATCAAATTTAAGATGTGGGTACAACATCTCACATGTAACAATTCATGTTCCAAAATAATGTCCTTCCTATACTTAGTGTTCTTTTTAAAAAAGGTAACTACTCTGTTATTCGAACTTGCATTATCAAGAGTGATTGCAAGTATTTTTTGCCGTCCCCCAATCAATCAAGCACATCTCTATGGCCCTACCAAGTGTATCATCCTTGTGATTTTCAACTAAACAAAAAGAGAGGATCCTTTTCTGTAGCTTCCAATCATCATCACTAAAATGTGCAGCGAGACATATGTAGTTGAGGTTTTGCACGGATGTCC
Organism: Pterocarya stenoptera; assembly: GCA_003123785.1. Taxonomy (NCBI): domain Eukaryota; kingdom Viridiplantae; phylum Streptophyta; class Magnoliopsida; order Fagales; family Juglandaceae; genus Pterocarya; species Pterocarya stenoptera. The sequence continues at coordinate 9,829 of QEOT01001522.1, forward strand.
GTATATCCATGGTAAGGGAAATCTGATGCCCTTGAAGAGCACTTTTCAACTTATATTTTTTCCTCAAATATACTATAACAATCCTTGGCAACAGTAACATGAGATGGGATCCCTACACACTTAGGTTGAACGACTAGCATAAATTTGTTAAATATTCCCCTTCAACAAACCTAAAGGGCAACTTATCAAGTATAATCATTTATGCTAGGGCTTGTTTGCAAGCCTCAACACTAAAGGCCATAGGAACAAGTCCTCGACTACAACTTCCTCCATCCTTGGCCTTCCAACCTAAAGTAGTTTGGGACTTATCCGTCATATTAAATGGACACCTCTTACATTGATGTTCAATGCGATACTTAATGGATTTTATACCATTTGCCTTCGTATAACATGCATAATCAGTACCACAGTAATTACATGTAGCTCTAGGTTTACTTGGATCACTTTTTGGTGTTCTTGTGAAGTGATCCCAAACCATTGACCTAGTTCTACGCCCACCACTAGGTTCACAACTAAGTCCACTACCACTTGATTTGGTACTTGCATTGGGTGGGAGTGGAGGAATGAATGCTTAGCCCTTGTGTTGAATCGTTAGCATTATCCATGGTGGACTCTCCCGGAATCATTTCTTTTGAAGTGTCCATCTAAAAAAGAATCAAACAAAAAGGGAGTAAACTTAACAAGTAAGCGCTGTAACTGTAAGCTTAGCAAAACAAATCTGCCATTAAATTAAAAAATCTGTGGTACAGTACTCATTCCCTGATTGACCCACACAAACAGGATAGTGATGGCATGTGAACAATTATCCATGGTATTCATTGACAACAGAATGATAATGCATAAATAATTTCCTACTATAATTCAAATTATAAGAATTTTTCAGTGCTGTCTTGAAAATTCAACACTAATATAATTGTGTGACTAGTTGTTTTGAGATCACTTAAAAAGAAAAAAGAAAGAGTAACTCTTTTAACTCTGCTGCTTCTACGCAAACAAGAAAACAAAATCTTGAAAATCAATGTTTTAACAGCATTTTTTCTGATTTATTTATTATACTTTTTTTTTTTTTGATAAGTAAGAGATAAATATTATATATATGAATGAAATAGGCCTAGCCCATGTACACAGGACGTATACAAAAGAACACCTAAGAACATTCTAAGAGCTATAAATTAAAGACAAGAAATCATGAACATTGCCCCCATGCAAAACAATAGCGGAAAGCCAAGACAATTTATTATACTTTATTTATTATACATCCACATGATAATTTAAAAGATTCAAAGGAGTTCCTCAATCCCAATATTACAACAATAAGATGAGCACCTTCACAGATTAACAAAATGTTACGTTCAAAAATCGAAAATATTACACGGTTTACAAGCTCAAGCAGAAAAATTTACGAAATCTCACCTGAGCCGGCAGCGCAGGTGACTGGCGACCAGGTGGGGCAGAATGAAACCCAATTTTCCTACACCTCAAGTTGTTCACGCCACTTGTATAAGCTCCAATCAAGTTTGGGTTATCTAATAAACCAATTGGATTCGATAGTATCTAATACATATGTGAATTATTATGTATAAAAACTTTGATCAGTATTAAAAAAAATAATAACAATTTAAAACTATTTTACAATCATATACACTTCTCAAAATCTGTCTCAACTCTCAAGTCCCTAAAATTTATAGAATAATCGGTTTTGTGGGGTCACTTAGTTTTAGTCCTTGTTTGGGTAATGAGATGAGACAAGAAATTCTCACAATTTCCTTCCCAAACATCACTCAAACACAACATTTTTCAATTTCAAATCTTCAAATTTTTCATTCAATCATTACAACTTTTACAAAACTTAAAAAAAAAAAAAAAAAAAAATAAATACAGCTTTTTCAAACTTCAAAACAAAAATAATATTGAAAAATTATTATTTTTTTGATAAGTAATAATATTGAAAAATTATATTCAAACAAGTTTTTAACTTTATAATATTTTTATTCAAAATTTTCTCTCTCATTTCCCAAAACTCAATAAAAAATCTTAACTCAAACTAAACTATTTCACTACTATTATAACATTCTGAGATACTTCAAGAATCCCTTAGTTTAACTGATTCCAAAGACCAAACAACAAAATGAACTAATGATTCAATGAAGCCATCACAGAGAGAGGTCAAGAAAAACCACGGCAGATTGCTGATTGACGAAGACCTGCAGTGGAGTAAGAGGTGCTGCCTGAGCGGACCGAGTCGCCAAGCAGCTGCTTGTGGCGGGAGCTGGAAGCCTGGAATTGGAAGGCACGACCCCTGGAACTGGAAGGCATTGGGTAGAGAAATTAGGGATTATAAATTTAGAATTTTTGTTGCCGTTCGTCGTAGGGTAGGGAAAAAGAAATGTCGAAATTACAAGTTTGTCCCTCCCTCCCTTTTCAAAATATTTACCAAACTGCCATCACATAAATTCCGCACCGAAACACTAATTCAGCCGATATACTGGAATTTAGCCGGAATGGACTGGAACAGGCCCGAAGAACCGGAATTAGATCTGAAATACCAGGATTTGGCCAGATCATCCAAGGGTATAGGATCCAACACCCGGGCCACGTTTACAATATCACTGGACTTTCTATGCTCAGGTGACAATAAGATTTTCAATGGTTTGCAGTTAACAGGTCCCTGATGGACTTGGTCTCAGTCCTAAAACGTAATTCAGCACCATTGCTTGAACGATGCTCAACTCCTATTTGATTTCCTTCCCTCTGTTCACAAGTGTTCATGTCGTGCCTTGAGACTCACCCACATCAGTCATGAACTTCTGTTTAGGATTGACAATCACCAGGTCTAGAGCCAGTAGCAATCAAAGATGTAAAGTACCATAGCCCCTTGCAGCTCACCCAGATATGGGGCTTTATTAGTTACCAACAAGTCTCGAGTATCATCGCTGGTCATTTCTGACCTCACTGCCTGAGTCCCTTCATCACCGGCCCTTTTAGAGCTCAAAATCAATGAGAGAGACGGAAAAAGAGGTTCTGGTGTCTTGATTTTGGTAGCTTGTGATTTTACCTTGTTTGGACTCTGGATTTCTTACATGATTATTGCAATGGACCATAGATTTTCATACCTCTAACGATCTGAACTGCCTTCAATTTGCAGCGGCTAATGCTCAGAATTTTGAAGGACTCATCGTGCAAACAAGAAAATGCACCTGCTGCTTATGCAATTGAGATTTATGAACTATGGAAGGTAAAGATCTTCTAGAAATCATTACAAATTTGCAGTAATTTGCTACAAGTGAGTTTGTGCTATATGTTCATATCTTCTCTTCTATTATTGTTAGATGTTGATGCATTAGAGGATATCATTATATCGTAGTTTTGTCATGCATCACTATTGTGTTATTTCTCATTATTCTTGTGCCAATTGAAACATAGGTATTGTCTCTCTTCTAAATTTGACATACGAGCTGATCCTTGATGGTTTTTTTTAACCTTACTTAGTTGTAGCTGTTACCTGTACTTAAAAAGAAGTTATTAAATGTAACACACCCCAGGTGTTTAATAAAAATACACAGAGACCTGCTCACTTCGAGGGGAGCACCTCCAAAAGAAAGAGAGAGAAGACAGAAAAAGAGAAATAGCTTTTTGATTCAGATTTTGCATGCCTTACAAGAGTCTCATTCTCCTACATATACTGACCAAATCTTTACTAACTAGCGGGCCAAAGGCCAGCACAACTAAAACAACAATTAAAACAAAAGGCGAAACACAACAAACCAAAGGCAAAGAAATGGGCCATGGGCGTATACATAACCAACAGGACTGAGCCCAAACCTCTATATCTTTATTACCCCAAACCAAAGCCCACAATGACTTCAGTCCACTCCTGTAGATGTACTGAATTGTGACAAATCCTTCACCTTCAAAGCACCTTGCCCACAAGGTGCAGTTATGCTTCAACCCTTCCTTTGTAGCTGATACAAGCTTCTTGCCCTCAAATTCCTTGGGCTGACCAATGGCATACTCATTGATGGAATCTACCATATATAGATACTCATAACCCTTCTTCAGCTTCTCCTGGAATGGGGAGTTAATCACCTTTGACAACCACAGATCAATCAATTTGGAGTTGGAACAACCAGCAGTTGAGTGTGCCTCCCCACTGCCCACAACATTCTCCATTTGGAGGTGTCAAACTTGAACAAGAAGATAAAGAGAAGTCATTAACTTCCAGCTCATCATCAGTGTTCCAGTCAAAATTTCCACCCTCTACACCATTTACTGCAAGGCCCATAATCCTAGCGTTGAAGGAGACAACATCTTGGGAGAACATCTGGTCATAAAGACATAAACCTCTTCGCCCTCTCCGAGCACCCACATTTAGAATACATGTGAATGGATGTCGTAGCTAGTATTTGGTTTGACCCCATGATACCTTTAGTTCCTTCAGAATTCATGTACTCAAGCACCCACTCACCCAGATCTAAATCACCAATTTGAGCACAAGCTGACAGCACGCTAATCGGTGTAACATGGTTCGGTTTACAACTGGAATCCTCCATCATCTTGTGGAAAATACTCAGTCCCTCCATAGGGCAACTGTTCTGTACATATGCACAAATCATGGCATTCCAAGGAAGCATTCGTCTCTTATTCCCTACCCTCTCAATCTTCCCCCATTTTCCATAAAAATACATGAGAACAATATTGACAGCCTCACGAGCGGAATTCTTGAAATCAACCTTTTTGTCAATTTCTGTTAGAGATGGTACCCATTTCTCAATTTCTATGATCTCAAGGTTTGAACATGCGGATAACATCCTTACCTGGGTATCATTTTCTGGTTGCAAGTTCAGCTGAACCATCATAAGGTAAAACTGTAAAACCTCCTCAGTCTGGCCTGACTGAGCAAATCCAGCTAACAACGAAGTCCAACAACAAACCACACTCTTATCTGGCACTTTATCAAACACCTTTCGAGCAGCAATCGCACTGATGTCTTTGGGGGAAATCTTGGCTGCAAATGGTCCCTCAACCTGAAGTCAGGACTATATGCCCCATCTAGAGGAGGCTTAGATGGGTGTTTGCTATAATAAAAAACATAAACTTTGGCACTAACTGTCTTAGTGGCGATAATAAATAGGTTTTGAGGCAAACAGCAAGCGCGATTAACCTCTCCATCGTGATTTATTTGCTGGATCATTTGCACCTTCCCATTGGCGCATCTGAAGCCATCGACATCGGCACGATCATCATCGTAGTGCCAGGCGCCATTCTCATGTCCTCAATGGGGAGCTGGACTTGGGTGAGCATGAGGTGATTGGGCTTGTTCACGGATGTGTGGTTGTTGAAATTCATCTTCTGGATGGAATAGTCTTGCCAAGGGGCTCCTGTCGATCCGGAAGCCACTCAATGATGAGAGAATGCCGCTTGGGGGCATGGGTAATGACCAGATTGTAGAGGAAGGGGTTGTTCTTTTTCCAGATCTTGTACTCCTTGTTTACGAGCCTCTCCTCGATTTGGTTCCAGTGGACCATGAAGGTCCTGACAATCATGCCTCTGTCCAGGAAGATGAAAACAAGGACCAGAACCCAATAGGCCAAAGGGAACGTGTCACTGCAAGAGGAGCTAACAGTGCAGGTGACAAACGAATAGACGTTTAAGGAAGAGAGAGTTCGACAGTCATGGAAGTGAGAGAAGTGTGAGGAATAGAGACTGAAGAGCAAGTTGAGGAATTGATCTTGGAGTCGAGAATGAAGAGTGTGGCGTGACTGTATGATGAGATGGCGCGGATTTGGGTTTAAGGTTGGGTTGGTTGTGAGATAGATCTACAACTAGACGCCATTGGAGGAGACAAATAAGATAAGCCATTTCTCTCGCCTGACAACGACACCACCAGGGTCAAACTCCCATATGGGGTGTTGGGAAGGCCAAGAGAAGTAGTGTATATTTCAGAGAGGTCGCCATGAGAGGGACAGTAAGAGAGAGCTGTGAAGTGAGTTACTGATTTAGCTAAGGGTTTAGGAAGGTGGTGTCGGTTTGGGTGGATGTTGGGGAATGAGAGTGGTGGAGTTGATTTCTTAGGTATTCAGCCTTCCTCCTCCTTGATGAAGTATTTGGTGTAGTCTTTCTTGTCGGCACCATTGTCGACCCCTGCATCTGGACCTTTTCCTATTTTTGTAACCGCCGCTGCTCGTTTCCCATCTTCTTCTTCCTGCATCCCACCAACCAGATAGTTTAAATTTTCCTTGAAGTTGTTCCCGAAATTCTTTAATTTCTGCTGGATAACTTTGTGATTTTGTTGTGTTTGTTCTACTAGCTCCCTATTTTTGTTGATTGATACTGGAATTTCTTCTATGGATTTTTCTAGCACAGAGACCGGTATCTCTCTTATACCAATTTGTAATATATCCTAGTGTTTGACAAAAATACACAGAGACCTGCTCACTTCGAGGGGAGCACCTCCGAAAGAAAGAGAGAGAAGACGGAAAAAGAGAAATAGCTTTTCGATTCAGATTTTGCATGCCTTACAAGAGTCTCGTTCTCCTACATTTACTGACCAAATCTTTACTAACTAGTGGGCCAAAGGCCAACACAAATAAAACAACAATTAAAACAAAAGGCCAAACACACGGCCAGACACAACAAACAAAAGGCCAAAAGGCAAAGAAATGGGCCATGGGCCTACACATAACCAACAGGACTATCCCAAAACTCTAAATCTTTATTACCCAAACCAAAGCCCACAATGACTTCAGTCCACTCCTGTAGATGTACTGAATTGTGACATTAAACCACTTGGGAGCCTCTCTCTCTCTCTCTCTCTCTCTCTCTCTCTCTCTCTCTCTCTCTCTCTCTCTCTCATGTACAACCGAAGGAGATCTCAATTAGTATGTGGGTATAATTTGTGTTTGGATCACAAACTGTCTAGAAGAAATTATTTCTGAAAAATAAACTAGTGGGCATATGTTTCATAGCTACAGATCCTGCTTCCATTTTATCACAGCACATGGAGTGCTTTTGGTGAAAACTGAGAAAGCACAAAATAAACTCACATTTGGAGACGCGATATATGTTTTAGTCTCCTTTTGAATTGTCAATATAATACACATGAATTATTCTAGAAGGTAAAGGAGCTTTATGCATGGAGGAACAGTATATGCTTTACGTAGGTTGCAACCAACTAGTTTGATTGAAGATACAATAAGAGAGTTTAAAAATAAGCTCTGGAGGACCAGGGTTTATTGTTTACTAACCAAAAATCCTTTTACACCTGAGAAAACTCTATTAATTATATTACCCCTTTCTAGTAATAGTTGCTGTTAATTAAATATGTTAATTATATTTAAACTATGCTTGTGAAATGTATTGACTATTTATTCAGAGATTATTCAATTTCCTGACATCATTGGTATGCCAGGAGGAGCTCCGTTGGAACGAAACATTGATAAAGCATTACATAGGAAGAGAGGTACACGCCGTTAATAATCGCTTGTGTCCTTTTCATCCATTCAAGCACATCCAAAATATGCTCTTCATCACTTTCTCATTGATAACTTCATTCTCAATCTACTCCTAACTGCTTTATCTATTGGAACCTTTTGATTTTTTAAAGCTCTAAAATTGGTAGGGTTCCTCCTTGTAGCAACACATCTATCTGAAAAGGAAAAAAAAAGAGTCTTGAATTTCAAGTCACTAACGTTTGCATAATTGCACCGATGGTAACACTGAGCACCTGTAGATATGTGACTTTTGGAAAGGGAAAAAACTGGCCTTCTATTTATTTCATTGGCATATGTTTTTTCAGATGTTGTCCAGGAATTAACTGGCTTGACTGTACATACTATACTTTGCAGATGTAGCACACAACATATCAGTTATGGCCTTAGAAGCCTCTGTTATAGACCCTTCACTTAATGATTTCGTTCTTCAATCAAAGAAATTGAGTCTTATCTTTAAGACGAGATTTTTTGGTTCCATCAATTGAGGTGTTAAGATCTTTTATACCATTCCATCAATAATCATGTTACTAAAGAATTTATGGTATGCTTTATCTTTAAACAGGCATTATGGCTTCATCGCCGCTTCCTTTCTTTGTGTTGGATGAAGCAGTTTGGCACTCATGTCAACAATGTATCCTGCAATAATGAGCAAAAAATCAGCATCAGTAATGACTTTGGTTTCTTTATTGGTAATGAGTTGCAACTCCTCCACTCCTGCTCGAGCGTTCCGAATAATGACTTCGAGGATTTCAAAGCACAAGCCACATTTTCTGCTAGTTACATGTTATGGTTGACAAAGGTATTGTATTTTGTTCTTTTCAGTGTACCGTTTTGTCTTTTTTGTTGGTAGCTCATATTTCCTTTATGTGCCTCAGCAAAGCTCTGAGTTTTTGTCTGAACACCAAGAGAAGCTTACAGCAGGAAATCTGAAGACATTGCTTAGTAAGGTCTGCCCGGAAAGGTCCTCCCTTTGGGATTCTTTGATGGGCTAGATGGAAACGTTTGACCAATTTGGAAAAAGGTAAAACTTTCATATCTTATTTTGTTCCCCTTTTTTATATGGATTATTTTTCCTCTAATAGTACCGTAAACGAGAAAATTATGTGGTCCATGGCCCAATCGTGTGGGTTACACATACTTCCAGTTGCGGTCTATATTAATGTAATATGTTACCAATTTGTTAAATAAACTGGATTTGGTAGATGTGATGGTTTTTCTTCTATATATATGATTTTTTTTTTTTTTTTTTGACGTTGTAAGATCTAATTTAATAAGTCGAGTAATCTATATTGCTGTTTATGTTGGAAAATATAGATTTAAATAATCTCAATATGCTTTTTATATTAGACAGCACAGAAAATAACAGCAACAATTTACAAAGAGAATCCGTTGTTGATGCATGTTATAATGTACGTTTTCCTTATAATAAAATTATGCTGCATCCAAATTTGAGGATAAAGTAGACTTCTTGTTGGTATATTCTCAAGATAAGTCGATTCTCGTTAATCTCATTTTTGGTGTGCATAAAAGAAGATTGTCGAACTCTAAAATAGTCAAAATTCAAAGAAAAAAAAAAAAAAAAAATGAAGTGTTTCTCTATAATTTTTAGAAATTACAGAATGATTAAATTTATGGTTGGGGTCCTTATTTATAAAACATGAATGACACTTGTGAAAAGTCATCGAACATATTTAGAAGGCTTTTAATATATCTAGGGAAGTGCTAGGGAGCCCGTTTTGGGCTCCCGTTAGTTCCCCGATTGTTTTTTTTTATCTATTTTTTTATTTATTTTTTTACTTAGTGGTGAAGAAAATTTTGTTTAATAATATTGTGAATTTTTTTGTTTCTAAAAATATTTAAAAGTGCTAAAAAAATGATGTGAATTTTTTTTTCACATCATTTTTTTTAACACTTTTAAATATTTTTTAAAAAAGAAAAAAAAATTTACAATATTATTAAATAAAATTTTCTTAATTACTAAGTAAATAATAATAATAATAATAATAATAATAAAAAAAAAAAACAATCGGGAAACTAACGGAGCCCAAAAGGGGCTCCTATCATTTTCCATATATCGAAGGATACAACGCCTCGTTTTCTTGCCTAGTGGTTAGGTCTATTTTTCACAAGTGTTGTAACGACCCGCTATTAATAATTTTATTGGGCCATATTGGCCCACGCGCTATTAATTACTAAGGTTGGTTAGGGATTTTAAACTCATTAAGGTTTAAGGGATGATTTTGGGATCTATTAATATGCAATATTTTTTAGAAGTCCAATCGAGATTTATTGAATTATTTTGAATAGGCCACGGGTCAAGTATTTATTTAAAAGGATTATTGAATTTTTATTGTTTCAATAATTGAGTTAAAACTCATTTATTAAGTGGGCCATTTTTAATTAGTAATGGCCCAAAAATTTTCTTAAAGCCCATAAATATTTATTGGTTGACTTGGACTTATATTTTGCATTCAAGACGAGACCCATTGAAATTCATTAAATACTTAGACCCATGAAAATCGGAAGCAAGCCTAGAATATAATTGGACCCATTAAATGAGCTAACCTATTTACTAGAGCCCAAATCAAGACCCAACGGGCCACACCTGTTTGCTCTCAACCCATGAGACCCGTGTATATATATAGGCATTTTGCTACTCATTATTTCCACGCACCACACATTATATATATATTTTTTAATTTTATTCTTTTTAAACTTATTAAAATTTTTTAGTCATCATCCATATACCACAAATTTGATAAGATTAAAACATAAAAAAAAAATATTGCGTGCGGTGTGTGAAGATGATAAATAGAATTTTTTTATATGTAGTTTATGAGTTTTGTTATTTATCATTCTCACACACCACACATTATATTTTTTTTTTATTCTTCTTAAACTTATTGAATTTTTCTACTCATTGTCTATATATCACATATTTAGTAAGAGAAAAAAAAATGATATGTATTGTGTGGAGATAATGAATAAAATTTTATTCATCAAAAGAAAAAAAAAAAAAGATTTTTATTCATAGTGAAAAGGCGCATGAAGTTGACGGCTAGGATCAGCCCACGCGTCAGACTTACGCCTAGACGAAGACAGCGTGCGTCGTCAGCACGACTCCTCCCAGGTGTGTGCTACGCATCGTGTGAACTGAGCCGTCTCAAATCGGCAGAGCTCCGCCAAGGGTTTTAGGAGGTTTTAAGCAAACCAGCCATGGGGAGCGCTCTCTCTTCCACCACAACAAGTTCAAGAGATACTCCCAGCACATACTCGTCTTCTAACTCGGAGAGTCCGACCGATTTTCAGAACCTCGACTCGTCGCCGATCCCGCCAAATCCCAGCATGTCCGACTTTGATTCTAAAACCCTAGACCCCAAATCCAAGATTCCTGAAACCGACTGCCAGGAAAACTCGGTATCAACCAAGCCCGTGGATTCCTCAATAGGAGGCAATGGGGCCACCCAAGAACGTTTGGACCAGTCGGAGATGGAGGTCTCTGAGAATGCGGACGAGGGGGATGAAGAAGGAGAGGATGGAGAGTGCGGGTTTTGCTTGTTTATGAAGGCGGGTGGGTGCAAGGAGAGCTTTATAGCGTGGGAGCAGTGCATTGAGGAGGCTGAGAAGACGAAGGAGGACATTGTGGAGAAGTGCTCGGATGTCACTGGGGCGTTGAAGAAGTGTATGGAGGCTCACGCGGACTACTACGAGCCAATACTCCGGGCCGAGAAGATGGTCGAGGAGGAGGCTGTTAAGGAATTGGAAATGGAGAAGGAGAAGAAGAAGGAGAAGGAAGCTTCTACCGAGGGTTCATACCAATACGTGGTTTCGGATTCGAAGGTTTCCGAGCGGGGAGGGGCTTCTCAGTGACAATTGAGACGATAAGTGTTTTTCTTTTTCTAAATTATATTTTACTAGGAATCAAAATAGCTCTAATTTGCTGGTATTACTGGCGATAAAACAGAATACTTTTGGAGCTTTCTCTTCTCTTCTCTGTTTTTTGGTTTGGAAAATTAAATTTTGAATATAAGGAGGCCGGTTTAGAGGCAATGACGGAATTGTTATGAATGGAGGCATGTTAGCTTGTATCTGTTTCGACTTCAGAATAAGTGGACAATGATTTTTTACTTAAACCAACTGTTCGACGATTACATTCTCTCTTGCAGTCTCACATTCTTCAGCTTACTTTTATTATTGATTTTTGGTTGTGTGAGTATTTCCTTTCTACTTTTTTTGTGATTTCCTTCGGATTATCGAAAGGAGCTTTTTGAAATGGCGATTTTTTCTTGGAATAGGTTAGTTGCTGCATTGTGGCAATTCACTTCCCGTAGCTACGTTCTCTCTTTGCGCTTTTATGATGTTCTTCTGTCTCGTCTGACTTTTCGGTTATGTGAATTGGCATAATGCTGTGCAATTGTTTGATTGAATTTTAGATGTGCTCTTGGTCTAGATTAGTGTTTTAACCATGCATGGTCGTGTGATGTCCTACTACTTTCAGTGGGGTGTGGCTTCATCCTATCTATTAGTGGAGCCTTTATTTGAATGAACTCGTTTGGAACCTTTCTGGATCCTTCCTTTTCAGTAAGTGGTCTGGGTTCATAGTACTGGTTCAGTACTATTTTCTTGCTGAAAGCTGGTAGACCTTTATTAATAATGGGATAAGAGCAATATCTTTCTTACTGCCAATATGCATTTTATGTGGCCTTCTCTCCTTAAAATTTCATATTTTTGGCACGTTTGTATCCTCCCACTGAACTTATTATCAAAAGTCTCTGGTTACTTTGAGTTTGAGTGAAACTTTCAGGTTCCTTCAGTTATAGCGGGGTTTTTTTTACTAAAGTAGTGCTACAATATTTCCCATTAAATCGCTGGCTTTTCACCAGGAGGTGTGGCCCAAAAGAATTGTTTGCACCTATGAGATGTTGAACCTTGGACCTTGAAGGGAGTGACACCTCAAGACCAAGGCCTTCACCACTTGGGCTAACCTCTTGGGAAACTTTTGAGAGTGCGGTGCACAGGGCAGAGATTTACTCTACAGGGATGGGTCCGAAGGGCCTTGCCTTGGAGAGGTTTCCCGACATGAAAAAAAAATAAAGAGAAAAGTTTGTAAATTGATTTTCTATCACTTTCAGTATTTTGGGTTACCAATGGTGCTCAAGGTACGGATCTAGATTCTTATCGATATGATTGCAGCTATAAGTTGGGGTTTTTTATATATCCTGAATATTTCACATTGCACGAGTCTGTTTCCCTTTTCCCTACTTCCATTTATTCTTCTTTAAGGTTGAAAGTAAAGAAAATTTACCTTGAATATTTAAGAACATGATGTGTGTTTCTTTCGTATACTTCTTATGTACATGGGCTTCGTCTGATTCATTCATATTAATAAAACTGTCTCCCTTACTTCTAAAAAAAAGAACATGATGTGTAAAAGGGATCATGTACTGCAACATGATGTGCAAAAGGAATTCTCTACTGCTTAGATTGAAAGTGGGGTATTTTTCATGTATTAACAATTGAAAGTTTGGGTCTTTGGGGATTCTTAGTTTCAAGAGTGATCTATCATGGCTTGCTTTTATGTAATGCTCTAATAGAAAGCCCAAACCACATGACCTATATTCCAAAAAGACTAGTCATTGATACAATTGGAGCTCCATTAGAACCCTATAAAGAGCAAGAACTTCACATTTCCAAGTAATGTGAGATCTTATACATCACCTACCCTTATCCTTATCATATGGGATATCACATTTAATGATTTACCTGTGTTTCAAACTTTTTATAAATTAGTTATCGTTATGTTTAAATGTAATAAATTGATTGGAATGCAAGTAGAATATCAACAACATACCGTGATATATGGTATGAAAGATCGTAACCAAAGTTTTGCTTGATCAACTATTAGAGGCCGGCTATATGGTTGTCGACTTGGTTTTCAAGAAAGAGTTTCCTTTAGAACCTCAAAGAAAAGTTCTTGTTTGATCTATTAGTTGAATAAAATGCAGTCTTACCTTTTATGTGAGCAACCTTCAATCTTGAGACAAATGGTTCTTTATTACTTTTGGTGAATGCATTCCTTGAGTTTGAAATAATGTGTTTACCTTTAGCTAAGTAATTCAGTTTCTGGCAAGTATGTGACACTTTAGGTTTCAGAAGTGAATGCAAATTTGAAGGTTTATAGTGGTAGGATTAGCAGGCTTACAACTGGATAACATCAAGCAACAAATATTTGTCTCTTGCCTCACTGGACACTTCAATATACAGATCAGGAACTCTAAAGTGCCAGATTTTTGTTTCAAGAGTTAGTACTTCCTATGTTATTAAAGATCAAAGAATGCCGCTGTTGAGAAGGCATCATGCATCGGTAGAAATCTCATAATAGTTTGGCAATATCACTACTACCTTTTTTTTTTCCTCAACAAGTAGATTGCATTATAAAACACTGTCCTTAGTGCATTGGTTAAGTACATTGCAAATAACCAACTAGAACCGACATAAACAAAATAACAAAAGCTAAATAGAAGGATCCTTTCCACTGTGAAATTCAAGCAAGCATTGTGGGATTTTGTTTAGGGTTATACAACCCAGCATATTGTTGGTTGCTGCCCATTGTGTAATGGAATGCACGCATTGATTCTAAGAATGATGTATTTTAGTTGCAGTCCACATCTCAATTCCTTGTGTCTTGAATGATTCCTTCAATTATCCAGTCAGAATCTCGTTGTGGTTGCTGCAAAGTTGTTATGACTTTTTGGGAGTCTCCTTCAATTGTGATATTCTTGATGTGTCTCAAGAATGCTTCCTTCACTCCTATGTAGGCTTCCATAGCTTCTCCTTGGTTTGGATTACTGCTAACTGAAAATTCTGTTATGACAAACTCTATTGTCCCATTATGCGACTGACATATTGCTGCCGAGGTGCTACCTCTTGTTCTTACTGCTACATCAAAGAAGATTGAGAAATGGTCTGCGGTCTTGTGGGGAAGTTGTTCATAATTTTCCAATCCCATGCATGACAATGAGCTTTGTATATTTTTATGACTAGTGGCACGAAGTGATCAATGGTTGTGCTTTGGGATTCATGGATAGTTTTATTTCTACAAAACCATAGATAATCTATTGCAATGATGGCAAACAATTGGAAATTCTGAGTGTCTTGGGATGTGATGTGCATTCTAGCAGTTGGATCCAGGATTGACATTATCCAACTGAAAATGTCATCTCCTCCTGCAGAGGAGATGTCTAATGGCCATGGTGATTGTCTCCAGAGTATTCGAGAGTAGGGACATGCTAAAAAGAGATGAGATGTAGTTTTTTCAGCTGAGTTACAGATGGGGCACATGGCTTGCTCCTCAGTAAGGTTGATGCAAGTTTTCAGTAAGGATCTAGTTGGCAGTATGTTGTTCATTATTTTCCACAAGAAAAGTTTCAGTCGATCTTGAATTTTTAGAGACCAAAGCTTCTTCCAAACTGAGGGAGGATGTAAAGGAGATGTGGTATTAGAATGGATCATGAGTGCCACATAAGTAGACTTGACAGAGAGAGTTTTTGAGGAATGATGGATCCATTTGAGATTGTCTCTGATATTATGAAAATGGTATTGAGTGAGAGGAATTTTTTCAATCTCATTGGCAGAAGTTTGAGAGAAGAGTCTGGAGAAGGATTGTGTTCCATCTTCTTGGTTCTTCTAGGACCAACTCGGACACACTCATTTGTGGATCTATCGTTATGTTGTTGTTTAAAGGCCTAGGGGTAAAAGGAAGAAGAGTGGTTATCCACAGATCAGTCTAGACTTTTGTATTGATCCCATTGTTAATCTGAAAGCAAATGTTTGAGGCAATGAAATCTCTTTGTTTTAAGAGTCCTTTCCAAAATCTTGAGTCAATAGGTTTTGGAGTAATGGTTAACCAGGAAGTCTCTTTGACATACTTGTTGATAAGAAGTGATTTCCACACTCTATTACTATTACTGAGTAGGTTCCACCCAACTTTACTCAGCAATGCTTTGTTGAAATTTGAGGTAAGCCTAATCTCTAATCCCTCCATTGATTTAGGGGTACAAATTGACTTCCAAGACTTAGGAGTGAAGTTATGAGATTTTTTCAAATCAAACCCCCACCAAAACTTCATACAATATGTCAATTGTCCTTGAGATGTTTTTTGGGATCAGAATGCTGAACATTGTGTAAGTAGGGATGAAGCTAACCACTGATTTAATCAGAGTTGTCTTACCTGCTTGAGAAAGCAATTAGGATTTCTACCCTGCCAATTTTCCTTGAATTTTATCCAACATATCATTGTAGAGTTCCCTATTTGGCCTATCATAACTCAAAGGGAGTCCTAAGTATTTTATTTTTGAAAGGGAGACCCTAAAGTTCATAATGTCCTTGATTACTCTGACTGTGGAGACAGAGGAGTTTTTGCTAAATTGGATAGAAGATTTACTTTTGTTGATAATTTGTCCAAACCAGGATGAATAAGTATCCAAACACTTCTGAAAACAATTTGCAATGTGGACTGTAGTAGATCCAAAAAGGATGAGATCGTCAGTAAAAAAAATACGGGTGAGATGAGGGCCATTTTTGCTAACTTTGATTCCTTTGATATTCCTTATTTGCTCTTCCCTAGTGATGAGTCTAGAGAGGACTTCACTTCCAATTATGAAGAGAAAAGGAGATAGAGGGTCTCCTTGTCTCAGTCCTTTAGATGGATGGAAGAAACCACAAGGCTCTCCATTGATAACTACTGAAAAAGAGACAGTGGATAGGCATTCCTTTATCCAATTAATCCACCTTTGATGAAAACCTAGGCATTTGAGGACAGTTAACAGAAAATTCCATTCCATGTAGTCAAAGGCTTTCTCCATATTTATTTTGATTGCCATAAGACTTTTTGTTCCTCTTTTTTGCTTTAAGTGGTGGAAAATTTCCTGAGCCACCATAATGTTATCCTGAATCACTTTATCAGGAATGAAGGCTGATTGCTCTGGAGAGATGAATTTGTGAAGGATATTTTTTAATCTATTTGCTAGGATTTTGGCATGATTTTATAGCAAACATTTGAAAGACTTATTGGTCTGTAATGATGTACAGTACTTGGAGAATCGTTCTTTGGTATAAGGACAATGTGAGTGGGATTCATTTCCTTCAAAAGATGGCCACTTGTAAAGAAATTCTTTATGGCATAAAGAAATTCTTTATGAAATTTTTTAGGTGGTATCCCCTCCTCTGTTTGAGTGAGTCCCCTTTTCATGTTCTTTGCATTACTCTTTGCGAAGCTTTCAAATGGATGGATTGAGGGTATAGGTTCAGGGGGGAGGATGGTTTTTCCTTGGTTGGTGAGGATGACGAGATGACAGGGAAGGGCTGGCCTTTTACTTCGAACTCAAGATTGCCATATAACTCAACTTCATTGGTGATGGGTTGATTGGAGTTTTCTATGTGTTCTGTGTTATGGGATAATGGTTGATGGAGAAAATTCCTGAATGGGTTGATATTGGACGATTGAGGCTGTGAATAGATCAGAGTGGGGCAATATTTGGGCTTGGATCAGAATGAGTGTCGAGGCCCATGGGGCTCACATGCTTGTTAGGAACATTGCTGACTATGGGCCTTGAAAGGTTTTCAAAATGGGTAAGTATCTGCTGATAAACTGATGGGCCTCTAATGAAGGGAATGAAATCGAGTCTACCATATTTTGAGACATCAAGCGAGGCAAGATCTGATTATGTTTAGTTAGAAATTAATGAGATAAAGTCTTGGTGTGATGGTTTTAGATGTTGGTGGTATGGCAGGTGTGGGGAAATGGCGTTTAGTGGGCTCATTGTTGGGTTGACGGCTGATGGTATAGGAGGTGGGCTACAGATATTAATTGGGGCCGCCAACTTATTTATGGCCCGCTATTCATCATCCCTTACTACAGACCATTCTCTGGAGAAACCCATCTCCCTTGATGCTGGTATCCCGCTTCCGTGCCTCCATTGACCTGAGCATGGAGCTCCAGTTGTGATTTGAAGAGGATTCTTTTGGTTTGTAATGGTGGATTGGGAACTTTCTTCCGAGTACATCTTTCATTTCCCTTTGTTGGTAGCTCTTCCTTTTGGGTGGTGGCTTTGCAAAGTTTCATTTGCTTTTCGATGATTGCTTGGTTCTTTAAATATGACCGGAGGGAGTGCAACTCTTGGGATAGTTTTGTAACGCCCCGGTCCCGCACGGGTCGGAGAGTTATTTCCTATTACTTAAACTCACATTTCAACAATATAATAATAGACTCCAAACTCACATTTCCTCAATATAACCAATTTTTCAAAATGCAAAGTTATCGTAACACAATAAAATTTCTTAATAAAAAAATAAAAAAAAGGCCAATGCTCATAAAAACTTTATATGCTTAATCCACTATACTTAAAACATCTCACCTAATGTCTCATAATTTTGATTCTCAGTTGAACAATCAAAATATCTGAAAAATATTATGGAGATAAAGGGTGACTTATCAACAACTCAGTAAGCAGAGAACTTATACTAACATGTGAACATAAGCGTTTATAAAGTTTGGTGTGCAGAACAAAACATTTACTTTCAGAATGCAGAAACAACATATTTACTTTTAGAATGCATAAACAAAACTTGTTACAAAACATCAGAACGAAATTTTCAGAAAACTTTCTTATTCAAAAATCCTTCGATATATCATAAACTTAGACATCATCTTCATATCATATTGGAGCATTTCATCGGAACAGATACCATGTTTAACTCCCGTGGTAGGGTTATAAACTAACATTATATCTGTGGCTGAGCTATATACCATGTTTCACCCCCATGGTAGGATTATAAACCACCATTATACACGTGGCTGGGCCGTATATTATGTTTCACCCCGTGGTAGGGTTATGAACCACCATTATATCCATGGCAAGGCCTTAATAGAAATAGAATAGAACATCATCGAAACAAGATCATATTCAGATTCAGAATCAAAAATTTATGCCAAGGTTTTCAGATGCCACATCATATCAAAACAAGTACTGAATAACTTTAGATCATTTCACATGTTCGAAATAAATAGAATCAAAACATTTTCATTTATTCACAGTAAAAACTTTTAGATTCTCATATTCGCTCTTTTTGCATAGTTTAGAAACAGAATGTATAAAATTAGCTCATGTTTACATCAGTCATGATAGAAAATACTTTCTCTTATATAGAATTTATGCATATGTAGAACAAACATCTGAGGTCGTTTTCAGATTTATTTTCAAAGATAAAACATGTATATTTTCAAAGTCAACCTCATTTAATTTCTTTTGTGCAAAACTAGTATAGAAACCATACTTACTTGGACTTCTTAGCTTTTCAGTAATTTCCAATAGAACACATATTTCAATATTTAAGCCTGAGATGCTAAAATAACCTATTTTAATTTCTCAAAACCTATAACCCTGAAATACCATCACTTCTCTAAATCCAACAATAACCACTTAAAATACTCTCACTCAGCTATTAAATTCTAAGACATTTTCCAAAACTGTATAATAATATTAGTAATAAACTCAACTATGCCACAAAATACAATTCTGATTTAAAGATTCATTATAAGAAAACTAATTAAAGTAGGAGGGCAAAGACTTCATTTAATAAAAATAGACGAATTAGTTTATTAAAAGGTTAACATAAAAATTTCATACTTACTATTTATTTACTGAAATTAGTTGTAAAAAAAATAATTAATTCATTAATCTAGACTCCTAAAATATTTTCTATATAAAAATCTTATACTACAAACAAATCCTACGCACAACAGGTTTATAAAAACATGTTCAATAAGCACCCGTTCAAGGGCATTTTGGGAAAGAAAAAGAAAACACAACCTGTATGGCTCTTTGAAAACAAAAACTGGGATTTACAAACACGTAACAGTGGCCATGCTTACCGAGGAGGAAGGTGGGATGCAACGGCAGGGCTGGGCGGATGTCGCAGGTGGTCCACACGGCGGTGGAGCACTAAGAGATAGAGATAGAGAATGATGAGCGAGAGTGAGTGAATGGTGGGAGAGATCGGCATCGTGAGAGAGACGGATAGTAAGGGAAAGAGAGAATGAGGGCCAAACGGACAATGGGCGACCGGAAGGGATGGAGATGCCATGTGATGGTGGCTCGCGACGACACGGGGTTGGGTATGGTGGTTCGGGGTGGTGCAAGGTAGTGGCGCATGGTGAAGCTTTTCCACGGTTAGGTTTACTCCAATGAATATAGTCTTGCGGCTTTGAGTTGGTTACTGACGGTGGTTGGTGCAAAACCGTGGGAAAGCGTCTCACGGCTGAGCCACGGCGAACGGGTGCAGAGCACAAAATGATAGACCACCGTAGGACTGGGTCAGAAGCTGTTGTGATTAGTTAGAGAATTTCAAGCTGCACGTATACTTTTCTATTGCATGATTTCCTTTCCCGTAGTGTTGCTGCACGTTTACTTTCAGTTGCAAGTTTTAAGTGGACAAGGTTATGGGCACGTGAAGAGTACACTGGATGGACTAGGTCGTGTGCAGTTGCGAGCTTTACGTTACTTTTATTTCCGTTGTTTTGATTTCCGTTGTGATGCTCTGTTTTACGTATGTGTGGATGTTCTGTTTTTAAGTTCATGTTCTGTTTTTACGTGTAAGTTAGTTTCCAATCGTTAGCTACCATTTTCCCTTTAAGTTCGGGTTTCTTGTAAGTGGCTTACTTATTTAAGCAGCCGATGTTATCAATGAAAGGGGAGAAGAAATCAATTGTTATCAAGTATTTGCATTCAAAACTGTGGTTATTTCTCACCCGAAGAGAAAGTTATTTACGTTAGCATCTGAGTATTTCGTTGGGACCTATCACAAAACTTGCTCTGTTTTCTAGCTTAAAAAAAAAAACAGAGGCTTCCGAGTTATGGGTGTTGTAACGCCGTGATGTGGAAGACGTGCAGCGGTGGAGGTTTCTTTCGGTGGTTTTCTGCGGGTCGTGTTGCTGGCCGTGGAAGAGCACGCAGCGGTTGCTTTCCCGTGACTATGAGGCTGAGGGATAAACACTGGTTCGTTGGTTCACCTGTGAAAGCCAAGGGTTGTTTGGTTTCGGCGCGAGAGGGTGGGGTTCGATGGTCCCTTGTAACCGAGGTTACTGCCGATTGATGGCTAGGATGAGGTGGGGCTTGGGAAGCAAGATTCACAGAGAAGGAAAGAGAGTGTTCAGCTGGAAGAAATTATTTCTAGAGTGCTGTAGGGCAAAGAAGAAATATAGAGGAAAAGGAAAGGAGAAAAAAAAGAAGAAGAAGAGAATCTGATAGCGGGAGAGGAAGAAACCGAGATGTGGAGAGAGACCAAACTGAGAGAAAATCTAAGAGAGTGGTGCACGGGGAGCAGTTGTGGGGAAAGAGAATTTGAGAGGGAGTTTGCGAAACATGAGGGAAAGTAGTGACGAGGAGGAGAGAAAGTCGGGAGGGAAAAACTGACCTCCAGGGAACGACGTCGTTGGCCTGGGTGTTACAAGTTCTTTCTCTATTTTGTTCCTGAGCTGGGTCCATTTGTTGTTGTCGTGGTAGAACCCGTGTGTCATTTCTCCATGTTGATGAATTCTTGACCCTCATCCACGGTCCATAAATTGAAATTTCTGGTGGTTCCATGTAGGTTGGACAAGCTTGGGCTATGTGACTAAGTCTTCCACATCAATAGCAAAATTCCGATAGGCGAGCTACTTGATCAGTATTTTCCTGACTTCGCCACTCGGTCTTGCTAGATCAAACCCTTCTGGCTGTGGTTGTTCAACATTCATTTCCATTTTAATATACAGAAATCTTCTCAAGAGTTACACCAAAGATGGATGCTTTGTCCACTTCGATGAGATTTCCCAAAACCTTGCCTATTCTTTCAGCATTTTTATTTGTAAGCATCTCCATGGGTAGACCATGGATTTGTATCCAGAAAGCAGAATAATCTAGTGCAATTTCTTTGATACTTAGCTCAGGAGGCTAGTGCCTAATGACCATATGGAATACATTGAAGTTCCAAGGACGATTTGCTAGAATCCTTTCCGTCTCCTGCTGGTTTGGAAACGTAAACAGAAACATGTTGGTTTTTATATATTCAATCATAAGACCATTGACAAAATTCCACACAGCTTTGATGGTAGCATGGAATGCGTGTCTGTTGAGAGATTTTGTGGAAATTAATTTGCCAACTAGAGTGCGGTTTGAGAAGTGGTTTGCTGGACCTTCTTCTGGTTCCAAATGAAGATCATTCTATGAGAGAGCTAGCTTCAGCTTGTGAAATGAGCCTGTCTATATCAGATTGGGTTGAGGACATTTCTGTGTTGGTTTGTGGTACTGGGACGGATAGGGAGGGAGGGAGGAGCAGGGGTGCAGGGATGGGGGCTGGTTTGTTTAAAGGGATGGAAGGTGGGGAGAGAGTAACGGCAAAGAACTACTAAGAGCGGAAGGACTCATAAGAGAGGTGGGGAGAACTCATTCCAGGAGAGAGAGGTGGAGAGTTTTCCTTTTTGATTGGCTTTCATCGTTTATGAATTCATAAGGTGGAAGAAACAATATAACTACTACCTTACTTTTGCATTTAAATTTCGTTGATGATGAAATTGAATTTAATCGAACAAAAATACGTCATTTGAGACTGGTGGACTGCCTTCACAAGGAATATAGTGGAGTGTGGACAAAAAAGGAAAAAAAAAAAAAATCTTACTACATATGCAGCCCCCAAAAAAAATAAAAAAAATAAAAAAACCGAAGAGAAATAAAAATAATTTTATTTTCTCTGTGTTTTCAGTGTGCTAGTTCCGTTCTTAATTCCTACTCATCCTTGCCTTCGTTGTCATCATAGTTGAAGGGTAGGGGAACAGACTTGAATGCACGGTACTTGCCAACATTGTTCAAATGCTCATTCTCCAACCTGATGTAAATCACAAGAAATTGAAAACATTAAATTTGTGCAAATTCTCAACATGCGAGTAGTCCCCTTTCTTATCCATAAAAAAGTAAGCGTATATAAACATGTTAGAAATTTTACTCCAAAATGACCAACAATCTTGGTTACCTGAAGAAATTCCAAATCCCACGACGAATGATTTCTAGGCAGGCTACAATGGTGATTAAAGATTCTGTGTGTAAGAAAGACACCTTGAAACCCAAAACAGTTTCCATCCAAGCAAACCTGAGGACGACATTCAACACCTGCATATATTACCATGAAATTACAAAAAGATGGTTGAGTGTCAGATTTTGATGAAAACTCTCTAGTTGAAGTCGTTTACTCACCATGGCTCCAAAATATACACTTCTGTGAGGGATCAGAAGCTTGTCTCTCAGCCATCGGTTCTTAGATTGCCACTGCAGGAGTCCCCAGTCCAAGACAAGGTCCCAATATGTACTGACAATTGCTGCAATGGCTGAGAAAATCCATGATAGCATCCTCCAACCCAATCCCTTGTCGGGCTTGTAAGCTGTTCTCATGCAAACAGCCACAATTGTCAGAAAATATCTCAGCCCGTTGTATCCTTGCATAGCATCTTTCTCTTCAAATAAGCGACGGAGGCACTGAAAAAGAATATGAGGGAATACGTCCTTGCAACAATAATCATTATGAGTTTTAAAATATCACTTGTTTTAAAAGCTCAAGTCTCACGTGCATGCCAAAAGGCACACGGACCCATCTATTTTAATCGAAAGTGGAGTAGATTAGTTGATGTTGGAATTCAAGACTATTGTTTGTCTCAACAGCTTAAATTATTCTCTAAAAGTGAGTTGGGAACCTGAAGGAGTCGAGACAAGTACGGAATCACTGCAACAATGAAGTAGAAAGTGTTGAATACGTCACTCTTTTTGCAAGTGTTTTGTCTGTGCTTGTAGTCTCCCCAAACGTAGTAGCATATGTAGAACTCCAAACTTCTCAAGGCTTGCACTTGGCTAGTAAACTGATCCGCCAAGAAGAAATCTGGGAGCGTGACCTGTCATGTAAAGAAATTCACAAATGTTTATTAATTATTACAAACACCCACCTCAGTTCAATTTCATTAATCTCTTGCATCATGAACAGTTGTCGACCGCAATACCTTGTACAAAGGAGCACAGATACAGTGAAAGAGACATGTGAGGAAGAAGAAACGACTTGAACGGTACAGTATGTTGAATGGAAGGAATAATATGATAACTACAAGCTGCAGATCAGAAAGAGAGGATAAAGTTCAGTACTATATATATATATTCAGAATTAGATGGGGAAAAAGTAGGTAAAGTACTTCTACATATATGATCTTACAAGAACCAAGTTGAGAGGCAGAAGTTCTGTCAATGCTTCGTAATCTTTCGTTTTTGGGTCCTTTTCCATGTCAAGGTTTAAGAGAACACTAGCTAGTGCTAGTGCTGCAAGACCAAAGCTGAGAAGGAGAACTTGTTGGTAGCCCAACTCGGTTCCTTGCTTGAAGCCGAATATGAAGGAATAGTTGACTCGGTACTGCCTCCAGAAGTATATGTTGGCAGCATACATTAACATGTGCAGAACTATGAAGCCAAAGAAACTGCGAGCGAGGAGGGAAGGAAGTTTATTGACACTGGAAAACTAGAGAAAGTTCTAGGATTGAAAGCATATTCATCTGAATCTTTTATTTTTAAAAAGCTTAAAGGTGCTCACAGCGAATCCTATATATATATATATATATATATATATATACACGTTGGTCTTGTGATGTGAAAAGAGTTTATCCAAGTTGATAGGCCAGCACACAACTTGCCAAGTCAAATGACTCGTTTCCTAATCCATTTAATCTCTTAACAATGTTTTCTCTCTCTTTCCTTGCCATTGATTTTTGATATGCTGTTAAAGTATTATTGATCCTTAGTTCTAATCTTAATTGTACATTTATCTTCGCATTCTCAATTAAATATCTTATCAATTAATTGGCTATAATAATAGAAAGATCATATATGCTGCCGATCGAAAGATAAGATCAGTACCCATGCTCCATTGCTAATCATGAAGCTTCTATTATTCTCTTCATGTGTTATTTTATAATATATAATATTGAAATCATGTCAAGTGTTGGAAGCACGCAATTGGGACGTTGTCTTCTATGACAAGAAACATCAAATCCATTAACTTTTGAGGTCATATCAATAGAAAGCCATTAACTTTTGAAAGGATTCATGTCAGCATTAATATATATATATATAATATATATAATTCCTGCCCCAGAAAATATCAAACCCAATTGAACCCCGTGCAGTAATCCCATATAGAATATTAAATATTAGTAAAAAATAATAAAATATAATAAAATATAAGTAAAAATTAAAAATAAAATATTCTAAAAATACATGATATATTCTTAAGCTAACAATTTAACCCATCAACAAAGAGGAGTCAGCTAGTATGCAGATCATCATCAAGTAGTTTTGATTTATCTCTTCGAGCTGGTACGTACTTTTGTAACTAACTGGATCTAATCTTTTCAAGAAAACAATTAATTAAATCTCGTCTCTTTTATTTAAAGAAGTGTTACATGACATACAAATAAGTGTTAGTATTTTTATAGACGCTTTTGGAATAGTTAGTATTATAGACGCTTAAATTCAACATGGAAGAAGGATTATACAGTTCTTAAAAAATATGTTGAGTGGAGATGTAATCCTAGAGAGAAATGAAAGTTACCTGTACAGGGGAAACATGTTCTCCATATAGTCGGTCGCCCCTTTATTATTCATGAGATTACGATCGCGTATAATTAAAATAAGAGCTAATATCAGAGCTGCCGTGCAGCCAGCAAAAAAACCTGAAAAGTTTTCCAATGAACAGATCCAAAGGGAAAGAAATGGACATTAGATTTATCCCCATAATTTCTTCGCTTTTAAGAAGTTTAATTCATACTAGATCAAAGACCTTACCCATGGAAAATGTAGTCCTATGTCTTTCTCTCTTTGTCTTGGGTCTTAAGAAGTTCATGCCTTTAGTGCGGTTAGAGTTGGAGAAATGCGTGATGAATGCAGCTTCAGTCCTTTCCATAAGCTTGGTAACCTAGCTAATATGGCAAGTGGCTTATATATATTTATCAGAATAGAAGGAAATAGCAGTACTGGACAAGGCAAGTAGCAATCCTCTCGTAAGCGAAGTCTTGTTGTGAGGTGATCTCAGATAGTCTGAGTTAATTTGTAAATAGTAATATTTTATAGATTTGATTGAAATGTATTTGAATGTATAAAGTAGGATGATATATGTGTTTAAATGTATGAGGTAGGTTGAGATATCTTTAACGAGAAGTTAAAAAAGTAGTGAATCCTATTAATAATGAGTAATGCTACGTACAGTCCCCATTTTGGGTCTGCATTGCAAGTTTAGTTAATTTTATTATTAAATTTTTTCAAAATTACAATGATATCTTTATCAAAGTAATACTTTTTTCTATTTAATAAAGGGTTTGTACATGCAATCTCCATTTGAGGACTACAAATATAATTTCTCATTAATAATTAGTTTGAGATGGGTTTGACACCCAAACATGGCCTTAGGTCTGATTCATATGAGGTGGAATGATCCTTCTCTGCTTTCATGTACTTTGCTTAGGAATATAGAAATCTCACCTCATCAGAGCTTCCGAGGAAGGAGTTATCGACCATCTTCATGTAGGATTTTGATGCATCCCTTGAAGTAATCTGCAAGGTTAAGGTACAAATACAAGGACCAAAATATCAATGTTTAACTGATCTTAGAAAAAGAAAGGGTAAAAAAACAAAACAAAACTCTTAGAAAAAGAGAAAAGGCTATACAAATGGGACCAACCATAGATGCCCCTCCAATTTTTGTCTCATATAGTTACACACTAATAATCTAGTCCTCTCCCAAAAAGAGGTTTTTCTAAATAACCTAATACAACACTTCGTCTAAGGGTCAAGTGATTTTTTCACCTCCCCCCAGGCGGCGGGAACCTGCATATCATATACACATAAAAAACAAAGGACCCTGGTTATTGAAAACGCGAAGAGACATGATTAGGAAAGTAACAATTTTCTTTTCTTAAGTCCAAGAATTTTGGGTGTTACAGAATCTCAATTTCTTTTTTACTTCTTGGGGGTAAAATAACAAGCAAATAGGTCTGACTAGAACATAAGAGGAATGTTAGATACAAGTTTCAAATAAACAAGTCTCATATAAGCCCGTTGTAAAAAAATGGGTTTCCACTAATAAAAAATAATTTTTTTTACACTTTTGTTAGATAGGATCTACCTTTTTATAAGGGCTTGTAAGAAGTTTGTCTATTTGGAGCTTATAAAAATCATTTCTTTACCGTTAAACGGCTTGATATAATACTTGAATAATGGTCCTGACTCCAATGTACTTTTTCCCAATCTCAGTAATATATTTCATGTATGATAGATCAACTTATTAAGGAGAGTTTGACTCATTCGCAAGTGTATAAAATGTTAAAATAAAATTCATGTCTTTGTATTAGCTCAAACTTTTAAGATGGTTGGTGATTAAATATTTATATAATTATTTTTTCCTCTTCTAAGCCTGCCAGTAACGTCTTGGCTAAAATATGCATGAGACATGATGATAATGATCATGCCCAATTGGAAAAGAAGTTACACTTTTTGGTGAGGGAAAATACCTTATCATATTTCTTCATGATCTTTGAAAATGCCAGTGTATTCAAGAAGCTGTCTCATTCATGGAAAAGTATTAGTGGAAAGAAAAGAAGAAGAAGACAAGAAAATCCAACTAGATCTAATAAAAAAAACTAGCAATATATATCTAATAATACCTGAAGCTTTTAAGAAGCCGGAGGTTCTGATAAAATTCAATAATAGCCCGCTTAAGTTGTTCTTCAACTTTCCTAAGATTTTCCCTGCTGAAATTCAGCTCCGTCTGCAGAGGATAATGGAGGATGCTCTTAATGGTGGAGCGAAGAGTCTCCCGGGTGTTGTTTATTTTCACACGATTAAGTACTTCCAGAGGAGCCGGTGCCCTGCCTCTCGGTGTTGAAGCCAATAATGCAGCTGAAGAAGCTGCAACATCTGAAGCAAGACGAGTCATCTCAACTGATTTATCAAACCAGCCTTGAGGATTCTCCACTTTGATTCGAAAAGCAATGAAAGCATCCATTTGCTTATTCAACTTATCCGCTTCCTTCATCACCTCCTCCACCTTAGACTTGTAAAACTTCTCCACTTTATTGAATTCATCGTCGAGCCACCTGAAGTAAACCAACTCGTACTCTCCCCCGTCGTCGTCGGACATGAGAACCGTAGTCTGATAGCTTTGTGAGCCATCCCGGCTCACTGAATTTACGAGAATGGCTTGGCTTTCAATGTCATCATGATCATCAGCGCGAGTAGTGGATGGGCTTGTGGGGTAGTGGTCATATCTTTGTGTAAGGCCGCTAAAAGCTCTGTAAAGTGTGAGCTTTCGGTTTAGGCCGGCCGATGGGGTGGCCGGTGGCCGGTTTCTTTGCTTGAAGCGTAGGATGTCTTTCAACAAGGTTTTGAGCTTACCATAATCCATGTATGCTTCTTGCCATTCGGGCACCATCTGTGCCGCGAATTCCTTTCCGAACTTCATGGTTTTTTGGGTTTTGTTGCAGACTGCAAGTATTACTGCTGCAAACGAAGCAACGTGTGAGACAACACCTTGAGGCTTGATGATGTGGGATTTATTTAGTAGGCTTTTTCTATGTAGACAGATTGAGAGCACCACTTCCTCCTGTTATTTAAAAAAATAAAATAAAATAAAAAGAACCGCACCCTTCTCTTGAAAATCCATGCAGAGAAATTTTGATCCTGGCAAGTTGGCAACTGGGGTCACTTCTCCCTGGGAGGCTGGGAGAGATAGAGATCAGGCAAGATAAAAGCTTCACTTTCTACATAGAAATTAAAAGTTTCAATATTTAACAACAGGGAACGTTACAAGAAAATGAAGAAAGATTTTTTACTCTAGACATATTTTTTCATTTTTTTTTATTTACCTATAGTACACCTCATATTTTTGTCATAAAAGATTGCAATTTTATAAATTGATATAGTTTGACATAATTCGTTAGATTATAAAATTATTTTTATTATAAACTAAATCTAACATATAAAATAAAATCATGTCAGCTTATATTCACTACAAGAAATTTGACTTTTAGGGACGAAATTAGTTAGGAACGAACTAAATTTTGTCCCTAAAAGTCATTTTTGGAGATGAATTTTTCATTTCGTCTCTAAAACTGCCTGAGATACAAAATTTGTTCGAACGGAAAAATATCCATTCGAACGGAATATTTTGTGACAAAAAAAATCGTCTCAAAAAAGAAAAAACGTTTGAACGGAAAAAAAAAATATTCCAACAACCAATTAATGTCTGTTCGGTAAGTACTATTGGCTAGAAAGTAATTTTATTTTCCCGGGACAAGTTAATAATCGTACGAACTTAAATTTATTGCTTCAAACGGACCTTTTTTTCATTAATTTGTTTATCATCATTAATTTGTACATATATTTTTAATTTTTTTTTGGGAAAAGTGATTTCTTTTATGTTAAATTATATAAATATAACTTTAAAGATAATATAATTTTTTATATTATCATGAACGGCAAGTAAAATGAAAAAAATAAATATAATAGCAAACACGAGAAATAAAAACCATACATTAATTACATCTTAACTATATAATGTTCAATACAACATAAAAAAGTAAAATAATAACTAAAACGACTATTTGCTGCTAAGCATATCAATATCCTTTCGTAACATTTTAATCTGTCCATCCAAATCCCTAAATTTCTCCATGATGGGCTCAACGAACTCAACAAACAGAGCTCGTACCTGATCCAAAGTAGCCCCAAGAGGCTGTCTCTCAACAGCGGCAGTAGTAGTAGAAGCTGGATCGGTAGGCGAGGCACTAGGCTGTCCTGGTGCAGTCTTCCGCAAGTGCCCCTCGCTTTTGCTAAATGTGATCTTGTTAAGGGGCCCCATCTGTGGCGACCTCGGCTCAGTCACAGACACTGTAACCCCTGATCGGAGTAGGGGGTTAGATATCAACAGTGCAAATGGTAGACTACCTCCACTTACATAGTGTAACTCCGATCGAATGTGGTAGAAGAAATACAAGGCCAGATCAATGGGGTCCCCCTACGCTATCCGCAACAAAAATCTGGCTCGATCGATCCCGAAATCAGTCTTATGTTTTTTCGGTTCGATGTTATAGCCAACAATCAAGTTAAGCATTCTAAAAAATACTTTCCAGTCGGCCTGTCGGATCACCTTGCTCCCATCATATGAAGGAGCCGAAGGGTCTAGCACTAGATGACGCACCTTGCTCCCATCAATGTATTTCTGTGGGGTTGATACTAGATTTACAAAACTAGACCGAAATTATGAAGGTGGAAGGGAGATGGGAGTATCATCGATATTTACCGTGTTTTCCCAAACAGTATGTCCCATAGGTGCATAAGCTACGACCTATGTGAGCGAGAGTTTGAAAGAGCTCGATGGTATGTCTTGAATAACTGTGCAGAGATTGACCATTACTTGAGGTTAGTGATGATTCTCTAAATTAACCATGTATAATAATATAACATTTTTCGTTGCTACAAATTAACCATTCACACGAACATGCACAGTGAACATATACAACTACTTCGCACGAATGGTGTAACTGACGTAAAAAAGACACATGAAGAGAAATTTACTTCATAGTTTGAACATACGGTATTACTGTAAAGTCCCATTTTATGAAACAAATTTCATACCACTAACTCTATTATTTTTTCTATATAATAATATTTATTGATGTAGGTTGTATTGAAATATGGTGAAAATTCAGAAGAAATTTCACCAGAACTGTATGCACTGGCATGTGGTCCATCTAGGCAGGCCATCCAGTACTCAGGATGTTTGGTACGTGGATATAGATTTCATACAACTGACAAAGAATGATATAGGAAAACTCAAAATTGTGGGGTTGTAGTCGAAGGGAGTCATGGGGATGATAACATTGACTTCTATGGAATTGTGAAAGATATTATAGTGTTGAAATACGTGGGAGGATATATGGTCTGGTTGTTTAAATGTAATTGGTGGGATGTCTCAAATCCTAAGTTGGGAGTGCGTAACGATGATTATTTTGTGAGTGTCAATACATCTCGCACATGATATGAGGACGATCCCTTTGTTCTCGCTTGCCAAGCGAATCAAGTTTTTTATTTAGATGATCCGGAGTACAGAAACCCATGGCGGGTAGTAGAGAAGTTTGCACCAAGAAATGTATATGATATTATTCCAGAGACAGACGAACCTTCAGAAGAAGTTGATAGTCCAGCAAATGAAGAAGCATGTCAAGAAAAAGAAGTAGGCATCAATCTATTTGTTGATCTGAGCCAATATGATATGGTTCCATTGTGTAGAGAAGATGTTCAACCCGAAATAATTGAGAGTGAAATATCAGAAGACGATGAATCAACTGAAGTGTCTAGCGAGGATGAGGGTGACTGGTCTAG
The DNA here is from genome assembly GCA_003123785.1 of Pterocarya stenoptera. Classification (NCBI taxonomy): domain Eukaryota; kingdom Viridiplantae; phylum Streptophyta; class Magnoliopsida; order Fagales; family Juglandaceae; genus Pterocarya; species Pterocarya stenoptera. Next base: position 40,817 of record QEOT01001522.1, read on the forward strand.
CAAAACAGATAGTGAATGAATTTCAAACATAAATTTTTGTAAGTATTATTCTTAGAAATATTCGTAACACTTGTTTGAATAATAATTTGTTACAATTTCAAATAGATATGCCTCCTAAACGTAAAGCAACACGTGTGCTATCCCCATCCATTACTGACTCCCCGTGTGGTTCACTTGCCATGAATAGTGAGCCAACACTACCAGATTCAGAAGAAGGTATTTTATCAAATTAAATACCACAGTTTATGCTCAATTTAAGTAATATATGTATAAAATAAAATTATTTAATTGAAATACTTGCATTAATTACTGTATATATAGCTATTGTAAGCCAGCGCCGAGGTAGAGGCACTACGAGAGGTGTCTGCATAAATAAAGTAAGAAAAGTTGGTAAAATTAAAGTTGATATTCTTGATTATCACACCGGTAGCTCCAGAGATTCGGTAGGGTGGCTTGCTTCTTTTGTTGGTACGCTGTATGCACCAATTGCTACATCCTCTTGGTCTAAAGTTTCCCAAGATGTGAAAGACCACATAAAAAATCGTTGCTTGGTAATAAGCTACATCTCAAGTAACTAAGTATTATTCATATTACTTTTTGAATATTTTGTATTTATACTAATTGTTTATAATTATTGCAAATATGAGTTTGAGCTTAATTTTGGCCGACGAGAGAATCACTTAACAGTTGAGGAGCTAATGTCGAATGCATTTCGGAGGTACAAAGGTCGATGTCATGCACACTATAAGAAGTTCAGTCTACAATAGAGGCGCGCAAAAATCTATTCCAAGCAATGCCACCAAATGAATGAGAGAAGGTTTGTGATATGTTTGAAGTTTCTGCTTATCAGGTAATTTCGCTGTTATCTATTTTTAATAGTATATGATGGATGTATTAAACATATAGATATAATTTTTTTTTAGCAACGAAGTACTGTGAACAAAGCAAATAGATCAAACTTAAAGATACACCATCATGTGGGTTCTCAATCTTTTCATTGTTTGTCTAACAAAATGGTAAGTTATTATACTCCCTGTTAAATATTAACATATAATACACTTTTTTTATTTAAGTTCTAATATATATATTTTTTTTACAGAAAGAAGAAAGTCCTGCTGACTATGATCTGACCAAATTGTATGCAAAATCACATAAAAATTGTGATGGTGTTTGGACTAGTCCCGAAGCAGAGACAAATTATGTACGTTTAAATTTCTTTAATTCCATTGTGATTATATATTTTTGTTACTTATACTAACTAGTATGTTTTTATTTTTGTAGGACAACATAATATCTCTCAAGGAAGCTGTTGCGGATCCATCTGATGCATCATCTGTCAACGATGCTCAGATCCTTTTTCAAGTTCTTGGATCACGTTCTGGATATTTGAGGGGCTTAGGACGTTGCGTTAAGCCATCTTCAACATCATCATCCTCTTCTCGAGCTAGATTGAGTGATGACAAGACTAAAGAATTGGAGGAAGCAACACTTGAGATAGAACGATTGAGGTCCAAGGAAAAAGAGTTGCTGACCAGATTAGATCAAGCAGCAGATCTTGAGGCAAGATTATAAGAGAACATGCAGAAGAGACTGAAGATGGAGGTACAAAAAGCTATGCTTTAGTTTCAGTCAATTATGTCACAAAATTCTATACCACCACCACAATTGTAAAAATTAATTCTTACTTTCATTTTCTTTGTATTATTTTTTTTCAAAACATTTGAACAATTGACGTTTGAATTATAATTTGTGTAATACTACTATAGTATTTTTAATTAATTAAATTTTGTTCTGTATGATTAATACCGTTCAAACGGTAAATAACCAGTTCAACACGAAAAATGACCATTTCTAATTCCATTCGAATAAAAACATAACCATTCGAACAACAAATAAGCCATTCGAAGGCGAAATACAGTTCGAACGGACGTAATTTACATTTGAACAAAAGTCATTCGAACAAAAATTATTCGTTCGAACACTCGTTTCGTTCGAATAGTATCAAATATTGTTATTTGTTCGATTCAAATTTTTATTTCGTTCGAATGGATGGGTCGGTTTGAACTGACAAATATTCCATTCGAACAATTTTTTGAGGCGAAATTTGTTCGTCTAAAAAACAATTTCCCGTTCGAACAGTTTCGACTGGTTCCGCAAAATTTCATCCCTAAAAGTGTTTTTTGAGACAAAATTTGTCTCCAAAAACATTTTGAGACAGCCTTTTAGAGATAAATTGGAGATAAAATTTTTTCGTCTCCAATTCATTTTTGGGATGAAATTGGGAATTTTTTTAGACAAAAGTTTTTGTCTCAAAAAACCATTTCTCTCATAGTGATTATAGTTGTTTTTTTATTTCATTGTTTTCTTTACTTGTTCATGGGCAGATTTTTTAAGATTTGTTCCTAAACCTAAAAGCATATAGTGGGGTTTTCTTTGAAAATTGAAATACTCTAGTCTCTTTCAGCCAGTTGAATAGTTTTAACTTTTAGCCATTCAAGGTTCTTAAATATCGTTGTTATTATTATTATTATTGCTAAAATATCGTTATTAGAAACATTTCCTTCATGGTTTTTTGGGTTTTGTTGCAGACTGCAAGTATTATTAAGCAATGTGTGAGAGCATCCATATTGGCTTGGTCAAATGGAAAAGTTAGCTAAAATTTAGATAATTGATATAAAAAATACCCCACATTAAATTTGCCAAATCTAAAATAAGATGGACTTCTGTTATACTGGTTGGCCAAAGATAAATAACTACTATTGATTCACTAAATATTAAAATATTAATTTTTCACTCTAAGCAAACATTAAAATATTAGTTTCTCACTCTAATAAAAATACAATATGATTTGTAATTAAGAAATTTAAATAGAAATTTAGATGAGTTTAATCAAATATTTTTTGTTATTAGCATTAAATGATTTTTTGAAAATATGAATTTTTAATATGAATTTAATTAGAATATAATTATTATTAATATTAAATTAGTAGAATTATAAAATTGATACAAATAAATTAAATAAAAAAATTATTAATTAAATAATATTTTATTATTATATATAGAGTAAATGATCAATCTAATGTGAGAATTAAATTTAAATAAAATAAAATAATATAAAAAAATATGATATTAATTAAATTTTAAAGATGTATTTAATCAAACCAACACCTTAAGACTTGATGTCGTGGGATTTATTGATACAGGTTGAGAGCGACCACTTACTCCTGTTATTTAAAAATAAATAAAAAATAAAAAGAACCGCAACCTAGTCTCGAAAATCCATAGAGAGAAATTTCGATCATGGGAAGTTGGCAACTGGGGTCCACTTATCCCTGGGAGGCTGGGAGAGATAGAGATTGCAGAGGCAAGATAAAAGTTTCACTTTCTACATAGAAATTAAAAGTTCCAATATTTGACAACAGGGAACGCTACAAGAAAATGAAGAAAGATTTTTTACTCTAGACATATTTTTTCATTTTTTTTATTTACCTATAGTACACCTCATATTTTTGTTAGAAAATATTTTTGTCATAAAAGATTGCAATTTTATAAATTGGTGTACTTTGACGTGATTCGTCAGATTATAAAATTATTTTTATCATAAACTAAATCTAATATATAAAATAAAATCACGTCAGCTTATATTATAGTTGTTTTTTTATTTCATTGTTTTCTTTACTTGTTCATGGGCAGATTTTTTAAGATTTGTTCTTAATCCTAAGTACTGCATATAGTGAGGTTTTCTCTAAAAATTGAAATACTCGTCTCTTTCAGCCAGTTGAATAGTTTTAACTTTTAGCTATTCAAGGTTCTTAAATATCGTTATTATTATTATTATTATTTGCTTAAATATCGTTACTAGAAACATGGCCGAAGTACATAACTTCATAATAAAAAATGGACCATATTTTCACAAAACAATCAACAATATTGGCCAGCCCAGGAAGTCTTAACACACACATACATACATATATATATATACTAGGTTGGAACAACGTGCAAAGCACGTTTGCCTAGTTCGGCAAAATAATTATTTTAAAAAAATTGTATATATTACATAAAAAAGTTGATTTTAATCAATAATTTAAGGCATATGGGAAAAAACGTGAAATCTAGCAAATATTTAGGGGTAATTATAGTTAAGTAGTGTATAATAATTACATGCTTGCATAGATTAGAAGATAAAAATATTAGTTCAAAATATAATATACTCCAACACATTTATAATATCGATAGTTTTTGCAAAGTTGTCTGCGATAAGTTTAATACAAGCTCAATGAAAACATTAGTTCAAAATATAACATAGTCCAACACATATTTATAACATTGATAGTTTTAGCAACAAACCCAACAAAATCATCAGTTCAAAATATGAGTCCTTTGATGTTTTTACTATGATCCATCATTTTGTGTCATCTTGTACTGCATCAATAGAGACAACATTGAAATTCTTGTGCTGCTGTTAGTTGAGTCATTGGGGTCTACTAAAAGTTCAATCATCTATTCTTTCTGCGAAACTTGTGCTACAAGATTTTCTATATATGGCAGATGTTCCTGTAAAGGAAATTTTTAATAGCCTTGCATGATTACTAAAAATTTAAAGAACATATTTGTTGGAAATTGATGTTTTGTAAATTAACATAAATCTTTGAATGCAATGTTCTTAATTAAATTACTATGCATGTTATAAATAAAAATAAAATTGGCATAACAGACAAGTATATAAAAATCAATTTAAATGATTTTTGTTATAATTTGTTTTTAATAGTTTTTTTTAATATAAACCTCAATCTGCTTATAGATAATGTAGTAAATATGTCAAAAATTCTAAGATGGACTTTTTTTACTAACAACTATAAAGGCAATGAAAAATAAGAAAACATACATCGTCACTGTGATTCATAAGTTTAATTGCCGAACAACCGAATGTTTCTTCTACAACTCCACCAAACATAATAGCAGATAGTCTTCATGTACCATCGTCGACTTCAACATATGCTCGACAACTATAAATTTGATGGAAACATCATTTTAAGTTAGAATCAATTAAAGCTATACATTAAATCTATCACATAAATTATCAAACAAAACAAAAAATTTGAGAGATATATACATACCGTGATTGGGAAATGTTTTGGTATTTGCAATGGTAACAAAGGAAGCTATCATTGTAATCATACCCAGTTCCTTTATTACAGCCAATACATGACATGTAAAAAAATATCTAATGCAAGTCACCACAATTATCTTCACCTTTATCCAAAATGTTGCTTTCTACATTACATTAGAAACAATTTCTTAGGTGAATTGATTGCATAAATATTTGAATTTGTTATGAGGAAAAGGATTTTATTGCCATGGGTTGTAAACTTTTGATCAACTTAGCAATATTATAATTCTTGATTATTTCCTGAATACCAACAAAAGACAGACATGTAGACGGATATGTCAAGCATTTTGCAATAATACTCTCAAGTAATAAATCATTAATCATCGCCCTTAAAATTCCTCCGCCATAAGTGAGGGCATCATTAATAAAATTGGGAGGAGGTCACTATTGGACATGTGACCTTCCTGGTCTTCTACAAAAAAAAAAAAAAAAAAAATGGAGATTTTAATATTCAAGTGGCATGAAACAAATAATGCCTTATTTGTGATAATTACCACTCTTGCAATGAAGTTGTCTCAGGAAGAACATGATTGATCATAAATTTAATTTTCGAATGCGATGAAAGAGACAATCATTTATTGGAAATAGAGATCATGATTAATGCAAGCATATACAATATTAAAGAAAATATAAGATTGTTAATTATTAAAAATATCATTATAAGAACCAACTATTATCCTTATTCCAAGTATAACTGGATTTGTCCCAATTATTTTCGAGATTTTTTTGCGTTCATTTTGTACAAATTGACCCCACATAGTAAACATATGGGGTTTAAGCTACAAAATTAGAATAAAACAAGAATTAATAGAATATGTAAGAAATAAAGAATGAAACAGAATTCTAAAAGAGTGAACTACCCAAAAAATATTTTTACCTTTGATCAATGACATATATTTCCTAAATAGTTGTTGGTCCATGCGCTGAAGTTATCTCTCTAAATGGCTTAACATGGATTGCAACAATCAAAACATCTGACATATAAGATTTAGATTTTTAATATATTGATAATTAAAGATTCTAAAATAAAGAGTGAATTACCTATTTCTGCAATTGAGTCTTCGTAAGCGTATAATTCATTGAACGGAATGAGTTGGTACTTTGGTGGCTCTAATTGTTCTTCATCATTTGGAACTTCCTCAATTATGGTTTTAGAATTTAGGATCCATTGATATTCATGTGTTTCAATTCTATACTTTGGATTCAGTGGCCTCACATATGCATTACTGATGTAATATGACCGGAAAATATGTAAAGTATCGTCTTGTTAGTCAATATCTTTATCAAACATTGTCGCTTGCACTCGATTTTCCTATACAATATAAGAAATTGAAATGAATAATTTACAAAAAAAAAAAAAATTGTAATGAATAATTGAGTATAATAATTTAGTTTGATTTTAAATTGTTTTTAGGTTTTAAAAAAAATAATATTTTGGACATGATGTGTCACAAGAAGAGAACTAAATGAACGGAATATCATCAACATTTATATAATATGAAAAGATTTAAAAAATCAAACATCAAAAGACCCAACAAATCAGAAGTAAAAAAAAAACAAAAAAACAAAGCTTAATAGGTAGGATGCAAAAATAACAAAATTCTTTACAAGTTTTTAGTACACAAAAAAAAAAAAAAAAAACAAAAACAAAAACAAAAGACAATAGATAGAGATAAATACTAGACCTCTGGATCAATCAATGTTAGGTTTTGGTACTTCACTGGTGAGCGTTGGCCTATTCGTTTCGGTGACTTGTCTGCCACGATCATTTTCATTTTTCAATTCCTTGTATTTGGAGTGATATCTTTTATTGATGTATAAACTGTCCGCATCATTAAAGCTGTTCACATACAAAGATATTAAACGTGTAAGTATAATAAACCCAATACTAAATTTAAAAAGAAAATTGCAAAGAGAATTAAAGAATACAATACTAAACATACAGAAAGGAGAATTCTATTAAATGTGTAATATTGTTTAAGTAGTTAAACTCAAATTATACAAATGAAGCATTACCCATATAATATTAATCTGAACATGCTAATCTTAATAATTCTGTATACACAATATTTTTTGTGCAGTTCTTTTCTGATCGTTCAGTCGACACTGGCCGTATTAAAACCCTTACTGTAGATGTAGTCTTAGCCCTTGATAAAGTTACATATAATTGACCATGTGAGAAAACAGGTTGAGGTAAATATATCCTAACAAAATTCAATGTTTGCCCTTGTGACTTATTTATAGTCATTACAAAGCTTAATCTGATAGGGAATTGGGTTCGTTTGAATGGGAAACCACTATTTTCATCAACATTTGGTAAGAATGGGATTCTTGGAATAAAGACTCTTTTTCCGCTATAGTGCCCAACTGCGATTTCTGCATCAATGACATTTCGATCAAAATCCCGACAAATTAGGCGTGTTCCGTTGCATAGTCCTTCTGAAGGATTAATGTTTCTAAGCAGCATGATGGGACAGTTTATCTTCAGTAACACTTCACGAGGAGGAAGTCCATTTGGGGTTAGAGTATTTAAAAAATCCTCCATGATTGATTGTTCAGATGCATCTATTGCTTCATCAAAGCTATAATATCGCCTAAACTCACCAGGAAACCTATGAATTAGTAATGTATTTATTTCATCAACATAATTGTTCTTTGGTGTTAATATGGTCCGATTCATCATAACTGAAATATTTGTTGAATATTCATGAATATCATGGAAAACAACATCTATTAAATGATCCAAAGAAGTGCAGTCATCTTCATAGGGAACAAGCATGCCATCAGGAATTTTTATAGTTTCATCAACTTTGATTGCTGGCATTCCGTTGCCTAATTGTAACACATTCTGAAAAAATTGGATCCAATCTTACTCGCATATTTTCAGTCAAATGAAGCTTGATCAATATAGGTCATAATTAGGAAGAAACCAAACTGGCGTCAACTTGTTCTTGTCATGTTCCTTTACGAACTACAGGTAAAACCTGGCGAAACATCTCCACAAAAAATGACAACGATTCCACCAAATGTTAACTCTGAATCATTAATGTCTCGTAGCATTTTATCTAATGCTTCGATGTGTTGTTTTCTTGACATAGGGGCCTCATCCTATATAATTAACCTTAATACACGTAGTAGCTTTGCAATGGCATTTTGTTTACTGACACAACACATGCTATGTTCATCAGTATCCAATGGAATCTTAAAGCGCGAGTGTGTTGTTCGACCTCCAGGAACGATAGATGCAGCAACACTAGATGAAGCAGTTGCAAGTGCCACTAATTTTCTTGATCTTACTGCGGCGAGAAGTGCCTTGTACATGAATGTCTTCCCTGTCCCTCCAGGGCCATCAACAAAGAATGTAGCAGCTCTGTTTGAAAAAACCTTTCCCACAACTGAATTATAGACATGTCGTTGTTCACTATTAAGGGCTTCTGATGCAGTAATATCTTCTTCTGAAATTTTAAAAGACAATTGATCATCGATTTCCCTAGATGCGAATTGGTCTTTGATTACGCCCAAAGAATAACGCGGTAGTTGTAGCATTGCTTTGGGGTGTCGATTCCACAGAGAAACAAATTAAAAGAATAATAGAAGGAACAAAGAAACTAAGGAAAAATATCAAATGATTAATGGAGAATAAAGATTAATTTTAAATGTAAATTAAAGTGAGGCAAAGTGACTAACGGAGAAAGTACTCAAATTTGACAAACAGTAGAGCGTCGGGAATCCCTTGCACAAATCTAGTATTTTAATTATTCTTAATTCATTGAATAACTCAATTGGGAATTCAATTCCCAAAATTTCTAATCGGAAGATTTAGATTTATAAACCAAGATTAAACCAAATGTAACCCTATGAAGAATCATTCATCACTTTTAAAATACATAAATTATTATCACTATTGAGAAAATCCAACGACGACAATATACTCAGGAAGCGATATTGCAGCAAAAAATTAAATCAATATAGATAAATAATTAATCCAAACATAATCAAAGAGTTAATCCATTCAATAGAAAAAGCATTACTGAATCCATAAACAGAATAAATTCTATGATTATTCGGAGAAGAGAACATCAATGATGAATTGAGAATGATAAAACAAAAGAGTTTTAGTAATTGAAAATTAAATACATAAATCAAAAATAAATTACAAATACCATCTAAAGTACAAGTTCATCCCTAGCCCAACTTGAGAATTTAGTTACCCATAAATATAATGGACAACAAAAATCTCAAGAGAAAAGTAAAGCAAACGGCAGCCATGACAATTAAATTCCTCCCTTCCTCTTTTCAGTTTCCCCCTCCTCCTCTTTTCCGTGCTAATGATATACTTATATATGGTAGGTGTAACACCCCGTATTTTAGTATATTTTAATGAATGATTATTTTAATTAATTTAATGAATGATTCTCTAATTTTAGAATTTTGGGAGTTTTAGAGTATTATTTTATAATATTTTAAGTTGTGAAAATTATTTTGTTAGGCCTCATTGTTAATTATTGTTTTGGATTTAAATTGATCTTTAATTTAAATTAACTTGCTTATGGGTTTTAAAATTATCATTGTTTTATTTAAAGTATTTCACTGCGTTTGATTTATTTTAATTAGTGTTCTGCAATTTAATTGCTTTTTATTTTAAAGAATGTTATTGTTTGAGTTTAATATTTTATTTTAATTAGTTTTAAGTTTAAACTGATTTATTAAATTTACTGTTTTAAAAATAATATTTTTGAGGATCAGTTGTGACTCGAAAGTGGTGAGGATTGGACCTCATTTTTTTTCCATCTTCTCTTTTCCTCTTTCCTTTTTCTCTTCCTTTTCTTTTCTTTTTCTTCTTTTTCTTCTTCCTCCCCGTTTGGACAGCTCGCACGTACTCTCTCTCTCCTCTCTCATGTCCAATCGGGTTTGGGCTTGTCGTCGCCGTTGCCGGCC
>QEOT01001522.1:53625-141572 GCA_003123785.1 Pterocarya stenoptera
AAGTATGTGAGTTAATAAAACATTAAGATCTATGGGTGTTGTGCAATAGTTTTTGGTGGATTGAAGATTTGAGTAGTATGGCTTGCCTTGAGGTTTAATAGTGTTGTGCTATTAAAGGAGATAGTTGTGCTATTACTAGCTTAATTGGAGTAGAAGTAAGTGGGTGAGTTACTAAGAAGATTTCGTTAATCTTTTGGTGAAGTCAATGAGGGTTCGTAGTGAGTTTCGCCGTCGTTAGATTAGATAATATTCAGAATTTAGGTGGCAAGCTTCTGGGTTTTGGTTGTCGGGCAGAAGTTGATAAGTGTTCTTATTGGTTGACCGGGTTGGATTTGAGACTTTTAAAGTAAGTTCCTTATCTTAGTTGAGACGGGTGTTTTTTGTGGTGATGCTATTTGTTTTCAATTTGGGATATTGAGGTTGGTTTTCTGTCAATGATCCTAGTTGTATTTTGCAGAATATTAATTTTAATTAAGGCATCAGGAGTTAAATGAGGAATGAGTGATAACTCATGGTTTTCAGAAATAGAGTATTTTCTACCAAAGTGTGGTAAGAGTTTTTGGTTAGTAGTTATGGAACCACCTTGTACTCGATGGTATTAATTTTTATGAGGACATAAATTTTAAGTATGTGGCGAATATCAGAGTGTGCAATAGGAGTGTGGTATTTTTTGTTGGTTGTAATTAGGAGTTCAAATTTTACACTGATTTTGAGGAATTAGTGATGATTTGGAATTTTGAGAAAATACCTGTAATTGGGAAGTGATTATTTGTTTATGCAATTTCGTTGTTGATGGTTAACTTTGGAAATGACCATTAGGTTACCAAAGCATATTATACAACGAAGGTTTGGAAGTTTTACCGTATGAGTCAATAGAGGTTAGTTCAGATTATCAAATGGAGCTATTAATCATTGGGATTCCTTGGGTGTTGTATTAAAGTTTTGTGGATATATAAATTTTGGATTACATGGCCGCTTTAGGATTAATAGTCTTGATGTGCCATTGGGAGTCTAGTGCGAGTAGGTTGGATATTGCCATGTTTAGTGAGAAATGTGACATGTACCGGCAAGTTAAGGTTGAGCATCAGAGACCCGTTGGTAAACTTCAACTCCTCCCTATTCCTGAGTGGAAGTGGGATGACTTTTCTATGGATCTTTCGAGGACTCCAAGTGGAAAGAACTCAGTTGGGTGATTGCTGATCGTTTGACCAAGAGTGTCTATTACTTGCATAATACTGACTCTTTGGAAAAGCTGACTCGGTTGTATGTTAAGGAGATAGTACGTTTGCATGGAGTATCCAAGAGTATTGTGTTGGACAGGGACCCGCGGTTCACATCCCATTTTTGGAAGAGTTTACAGGCAGCTTCAGGCACTAAGTTAAGGTTTAGTACTGCTTATCACCCTCAGAGGGATGGTCAATCTGAGTGTACTATTCAGACTTTGGAGGATATGCTGAAAGCGTGCATCATGGAATTTTAGGGAAGCTGGGAAAATCATCTGCCGCTTATAGAGTTCTCTTATAATAATAGCTTCCATGCCTCCATTCAGATGGCCACGTATGAAGGTACGGGAGGTTGTGCAGATTGCCCTTGTGTTGAGATGAAGTCAGCGAGAGGAAATTAATTGGGCCTGAATTAATCCAAGAAATGCAAGAGCAGGTCCGAATTATAAGAGCTAAAATGGCAGCAGCGCAGAGTCGACAGAAGAGCTATGCTGATTCAAGGAGAAGAGACTTGTCTTTTGAGGAAGGTGATTGGGTTTATCTCAAAGTCTCTCCGATGAAAGGCGTTAAGCACTTTGGGAAAAGAGGAAAGCTTAGCCCAAGGTATGTTGGACCTTTTCAGATTTTGGAGAAGGTTGGGGCTGTTGCTTACAGAATTACCTTGCCAGAGTATTTTGGAGAAGTTCATAATGTGTTCTATGTGTCCTTGTTGAAAAAAAATTTTGGTAAGCAAGAGCCGCGTTTTGTCGATCCAGAACACATTCAACTTCAGCCTGACCTTACTTATGAGGTTGCCCTGACGCAGATTGTGAATTGAAAGGAGCAAAAGTTGATATCTAAGTCGATCCCTTTGGTGAAGGTAGCTTGGGGTGATCCGTTGGCTCAAGATTTCTCTTGGGAAAGAGAAGCAGACTTGAGGGAACAATACCCATATTTGTTGGATGAATGTCGGTATGTCTCTTAAGCTTACTTTTAGTTGCATCTCATGCCTGTCTTTAGCATTAATGTTTGACCCTACAATTTCGAGGATGAAATTTATTTTAAGGGGGGGAGATTGTAACACCCCGTATTTTAGTGTATTTTAATGAAGGATTATTTTAATTAATTTAATGATGGATTCTCTAATTTTAGAATTTTGGGANTTAGGCCTCCTTGTTAATTATTGTTTTTGATTTAAATTGATCTTTAATTTAAATTAACTTGTTTATGGGTTTTAAAATTATCATTGTTTTATTTAAAGTATTTCACTGCGTTTGATTTATTTTAATTAGTGTTCTGCAATTTAATTGCTTTTTATTTTAAAGAATGTTATTGTTTGAGTTTAATATTTTATTTTAATTAGTTTTAAGTTTAAACTGATTTATTAAATTTACTGTTTTAAAAATAATATTTTTGAGGATCAGTTGTGACTCGAAAGTGGTGAGGATTGGACCTCATTTTTTTTCCCATCTTTTCTTTTCCTCTTTCCTTTTTCTCTTCCTTTTCTTTTCTTTTTCTTCTTTTTCTTCTTCCTCCCCGTCCGTGATCCTCCTAAAATTATTTCCAAGCGCTGTAAATATTTCTCCAACAGACTTTTAAGACTTTAATATATTTTTGCACTAACTTGTTTTATAAACTGTGTTTTAGTTATCTGGTTGTGCTGATAACTGTTTGATTGTTGCTTTCATGGCATTGTGCACGCATGCGTGGGTGTGTATTTTAAGAAACTGTGTTTAAGGTTTCACGGGTGCGTGTGTATCACCCCCAAGCCGAGATGTGATATTATCTCGGTGGAGCTCCTCTGGACACTCGGGAGCGGAATATACTGAGTGTCGTCCCCTGGGGCTTTTGCTCGGGACTTGGACGGGATGGTAGCACTCTCGATCCGACTCCGTGACTCCTCGGGCTGGTGGGGGTCAGAGGATGCCTGGCTATATACGTGGTGGGTACGGAACTGGGCATTACTCATGTATCACTTGCACGGCCGTTACCCGTGGGGTGAAGATGGGAAGCCAAAGTATGTGGATGGCTCCTAGGGGAGGCCATGGTACATACGGTTAAAATTGAAATTAATGTAATTATTCCTGAATTTTATTTTATGCCAAATGGTGATTTTTGGCGTGTGTGGAAAAATTGTGTTTTCGAGAAATGGTGTTTTTCTCGAGTTTTACACTTGGGTCATCATGTGCATGCATAGCGTTAGTTGTTTTAATATATTTATTGTCTTAGAGCTTTTTGGGTTTTACTTACCTGCGGTACCATCTTTTTGGTACTGTAGATTTTGATGCAGGTTTTGAGGAGGCTGAGCCCGAGGATGCGGCTCCGCTTGAGGAGTAGGGACATTGGCTATATTTTGTATTGAAGATTATTGCCCTTTTTGTTTATTGTATTTAATTTGATTTGATGTTGTTTTGTAATAAAAATCATATTATGTTGACATGTGGATTTTTAGTACTCTGGTACTTTGTTATTTGACTTAACCTTTCCGCTGCGTATTATTTAATGTATACGTGTTGCATTGCACACACCCAACACATGTCGATGGGGTGCGTGACCGTGTCGTCATCATCCCAGTGTCTCGATTTCTGTGTTTGTCCGTACATGGAAGTTGGGGGCGCCACAGTAGGAAAGAAACCCTAATATCTTCATAATTCCCGCCTAGAAAAATTGCCTAAATGTTAGGACTTATCTTGGCAGCCACGTATGCGCTTCAGGAGTTCGAATTTGGAAATTATTATAAGAGCTAAAGTTGTAGCCCTTTAAGTTAGCTTTCCAAAGCATCTAGAATTATATCAATCCGATATGTGAGTGAAAAGTTACGATCCAAATACTAAAGTATATCCAGACTGTCTCCTAGAGCGTGTTTGACTCTGACTCTTTCTCTTGATCCAAATTACTCTTAAACCTCATCATTATCCTTATTTGAAGAGTCCTACACTCATTGAAAGTTCTTAGGTTGTTCCAACTCTTGCCCATTTGAAAGTCCTTTGAATTTGACTGGGTTTTGATTTACTCTTTTATAGTCCTTGAAATTAAACATAAAAATCTACTTAGGAGTATCTAAAAATAAATAGAAACTCAATTCAAGAATACATATTAATTTCTATAATTTCTATTCATATTTTAGCATTATAGTCCAATGACAGAGTATTTAGAGTGCACTTTTGTACACTCATCACACCCTCCAACTTGCTTATTGCTAGTCCCTAGCAATTTCTATGCAAAAGAGATGAAAGAGACTAAAGAAAATATTAAAATAGCCCATCAATTAACCTTTTCCAGATTCACATATCAAAACAAACTAAGGAATCCAATAACCCAATCACAAGCAATCCACCTATAGCAATCTACAGAGTGTGTGTATGTTCCAAACTATATCCATATAACCAGAAGCCCTGACACATGCAACATCAAGAACTTTTCAAGTGAAAGGTTCAACTTTATAATTCACGGGTATAAAAGGGTTTCGTGTAAGGATTCTCTCTATGGAGTTGACAATGGGTGTACACACACTCTCATGGGAAATTAGGCAATTATGTACAATCAACAAGTAAACATTGATCTTATGATAGGAACACTAACAAATGAGACTTCCACCACTTTTTCCAAAAGCTTACTTAGGATCAGAACGATCAACACAAAAGGTTGTAACGTGGGTTAGGTTCGAGGTTATATGATAAAAAAGAATGAAAATGATTCAAAAACTTCCAATTACATACAAATGGAATCTTATTAAATATCTCAANTTTTTTTTTTTTTTTTTTTTTTTTTTTTTTTTTTTTTTTTTTTTTTTTTTTTTTAACTTGGTGAACAATTATGTCACCTTGGTATTTTACTATTTCTACCCAGCCTTGGTATTTTTGCCTTTGAAACTCATTTACTTGAACACCTTGCAACTCATGTTCTTCCCCTTTCTCTCTCTCCCCCCCCCCTTTTTTTTTTTAAACAAAAGAATTCCACATTAATTACACACTTGGAAATAACAAAGGTGGGAAAAATCAATATATAGGTTATACTCCAATGTGGAGGGGTATGGATGATGTGGGTATATGAAAAGAAAAAGTTACATGTGTTTATTGGCTCAAAGTTGGCTACTAGGGGTCTCTGATGGAAATGGTTAGCTTGAAAGGCTCAAACGTTGATCCTAAGTTGACCTTCGTCATATCCCAAGTATATCCACCATCTTACCACAAACCATGTAATGATATTCTCAAAAGAAGTGTCCAATTCAATAGATCAATGAACGTTTATCACAAATTACTACATTTGTAGGCTCTCAATCCTCTTCAAAACTCACATGAATACTTAAGCAAAAGAGTTCTCTAGTTACATGTGTTAAACCACCATCTTACCACAAAGCTTGGTTGAGTACATTAGGGGTTCTGTGAATGATTCAGCAAAAAATGATTATGATGGGTTTGGTGAATTCACAAAGATGGCTATGAATGAGAATGAGTACACATGTGAAAATGATGCACGTGTGATGCAAATTAAAAATTTTTGACACATGAAAATCTGCTACAGAGTTCCAACAAGCATTTTAAATACTAAATTTGCACCACCACCCCCAACTTAAATGAAACACTGTCCTCAATGTTTAAGAATCAAATTTGAATGTGGAGTAACTAAAAGGAGTAGAATACACCTGATGAGTGACGTGAGTAGCTTGCTAAGCACCAAAGATGGTAACTTGAAATGACAAAATAAAACTAACTTGCAAAAAAAAAAAAAGAAGAAGAAAACAACAGCAACAAAAAGAAAAAGAAAGAAAATAAGAGAAAACAAAAATAAAACAAGACAACAAAAAAAATAAGGAAAAAAAACATACCTATGTGGTGTGATCAAGGTTGATAGACCGGATCCACAAGTGGAATGTCTTCCACTTCCGGAACTTACCTATCAATTAATACTTTAAGACGTTGACCATTTACTTTAAGATCCGACCATCTTTAGGATCCTCTATTTCTGTCGCCCCATTTTAAAAAACATGTTTTACTACAAAAGGGCAGGTCCTCCTAGACTGAAGTTTTCCTGGGTGCTTATGGAGTCTAGAATCATATAAGAACATTCTATCATTAGGCTTAAACATTTTTCTCAAAATATTTTTTATCATGAAACACTTTCGTTTTAGCCTTATAGATTCTAGAGTTCTCATAAACATCATTTCTCAACTCCTCTAACTCGGTCAACTAAAATTTCTTAAGCTTACCCGCATTCAATTTCGAAGAAATATTAACAGGAGAAGTGTCACCTAGGTTGAGAAATGCATGCTTAAGACCTGAGGGCAGTGGCTTCAATTCCAATTTGGGACTATCCATGCTTGAAGGAATCTGATTTCCACTTTTCTTAGACAGCTCCTCAAATTTGGGTTGCAAAATATGTGGGCCATAATCCTGAAGTTCATCAAAAATAGCACAAACATCAACAACATCAAATGAATCATTCATAGTATCAAACTCAGAATTAACAAAAAAAATTCAAGGGAATCAGAATCATGAGTTGTATGAACTCCCTTGTCTATGAGTGCATCAATCATGTATGTTTGTTGGCACTCATCATCCTCCCCAGGCTGCTTACTGATGTAGAATATGTTGACCTCCATGATCATGTTTCCAAAAGATAGTTTCATCAACCCATTCCTGCAGTTTATAAGTGCATTAGCAGTAGCAAGGAAAGGTCTACCGATTATGAGAGGAATCTTAGAGTCAGACTCAACAACCGATTGAGTATCCAAAATTAAAAAATCAACAGGGTAGTAAACTTGTCAATTTGGATCAAAACATCCTCAACTGTCCCTCTTGGTTTCTTAACTGAACGGTTAGCCAATTGAAGCACAATAGAAGTGGGCTTAATTTCACCCAAACCAAGCTGCAAATAAATGGAATAAGGCATTAGATTCATGCTAGCTCCTAAATCTAGCAAAGCTTGCCCAAACTCATGATCTCCAATGTTGCATGCAATGGTTGGACAACCAGGATCCTTGTACTTGGGAGGAATCCGCTGCTCAATTAGAGCACTAACTTGCTCTGTCAGGAACGCTGTCTTCTTCATATGGTGCTTCCTCTTAACTGTACACAAATCCTTGAGAATTTTTGCATAAGTAGGTACTTGTTTAATCACATGCAAAAGAGGAAGATTGATTTTTACCTGCCTTAGATTCTCTAGGATTTCATTGTTAGGATCCAGAGTTCGCTTGCTTGATTTTCTTGCTTGAGGGAATGGTACCTTAACAGGACTCTTTGTCACCTCAGGTTCCTTGGGTAGCTCGACATTACTTCTATCTTGATCCTTTTTTCACATCCTCTGATTTGTTTGTTGTTGGGATGTGTAATGACTTACCACTTCGTGTCAGAATGGCATTCACCTCCTTCAAATTCTCTTGCGCCATGTGTTGACCATGGTGTGAGGATTGAGCTTAAGAAGGGAACTTACCTCGCTCAATCACACTCAATGAGCTCATCAATTTAGACACTTGGCTCTTTATCTCCTTATTCTCTTCAACAACCTGCATAATCAAATATTCAAACTTTTGGTTAGTCTTACCCTGTGCTTCGATAAAAGCATACAAAGTGTCTTCTAAAGGACTCATAGAAGATGAAGGTGCAGGATATGATCTAGGGGGTTGTGCAGGCTACTGGTTTTCAGACTTCCAGCTAAAATTGGGGTGATTGCGCCACCCGAAATTATAGGTATCAGAGTAAGGTGTAAAAGGATTCTTGTACATACCTAAGGCATTACATTGTTCCTCATACAACCCTCTCATCTCAGCAAGTGTGGGACACTCTTGGGCGAGGTGATCTACGCCGCCACACACAAAACATGGTCCAAAAGACTCTACATGATTAGCTACATGTGTTGTCTTCAAGTCCTTAGTCTTTAATACCTCTAGCTCCCTAGTGAGCATCTCAACCTTAGCCTTTAGGCTATCCTCTTCCCTGAGATGGTAAATTTCACCACCATTTGGGTTTCCTGCAAGTCGTGACCTATTTGTGCTTTCAGTAGCACTACGTCCAGTCCAAGTGTGAGCTTTTTCAGCAAGCTCATTGAGGTATTCTATGGCCTCATCAAGATCTTTTTGTAAGAACTCACCATTACACATCATCTCCACAAATTGGTGCTCTCTATATGTAAGTCCCTCATAAAAATAGCTCACTAGGCGCCAATTCTCATACCTATGGTGAGGATACATACTCAACAACTCCTTAAATCTCTCCCAAGACTAATACAAAATCTCACTGTGCTTTTGTGCAAAGGTAGAGATTTGTCTTTTAAAGTGTTGGTCTTATGTTGGGGAAAGTATTTATTAAAGAAGACCTGAGTCATCTCATTCCATGACATAATAGATCGGGGTCTCAGCGAGTATAGCCAACTCTTAGCTCTATCCTTCAAAGAGAAAGGAAAGCTCCAAAACTACTAATTGCATCAAAGTGGACCCTCGAACTTTTAAAACTTCCCAATCCCCCCATTCTGTCTACTAGAAACGTTAAATCTAACGGAAATTCACTGCACGTGCTGCTCATGTGCATAAGATTCACTGTAAAGACGTAATTTTCAATTAATTTATTATCATTGACCATATAAAATATAAAATAATATATGCTATTAATTAATAATAAATCATAAATCATTAAATAATTTTTTTTATTAATTAATATATGGTTAATGAATATCAAGTAATTTCATTATGTGCATAGATTATTTATACTTGCTTGCAACTTAGGTATAAAATAATTTTTTATATGTTTAATGATTAATGATTAATGATTTATTATTAATTGATATCATATATTATTTTATATTTTATATGGTCAATGATAATAGATTAGATAAAAATTACATCTTTGCAGTGAATTTTCGTTAGATTTAACGCTGCTGGTAGACCAAATGAGGGATTGGGAAGTTTTGAAAGTTCAAGGGTTTATTTTGATGCAATTAGTAGTTTCGGAGGTATATAATGAATTGAGTGAAAGTTCGAGAGAGTAAAATATAATTAACCCTAAAAAAAGGTACACTTCTCTTACAAAAGTGGCTGAGCCTTTGAGTTCATGTAATCTAAATGAGGAAGATGTTACTGAAGTTTTGGGGTCTTTATAGGAGATAGAATTTTGGAACAAGATGATGTGATTGTGAAGCCAAATAGGGAAGTGATTCTTGATGAAAAGCTTAGAAAGTATAGGGAATTGGTTAGAGCCAATAAGTTATTTGATGAAATGCTTGAGATGCTGAGCTTAATTTGGTACCATAATGTGTCAAGTATGGGTTTAGTAGCTATAGCTCAGAAGTGTAGGCCAGTTGTGATTTTCATGGTGGATGTGCTTTATGCCTCTTCTATGTTCCAAATTTCTAAACTTGTTGCTCTTTATTAGAGGCAGTTGCTAGATATCTTGACAAGGCTACAATAGAGGACATTTTGTTGGTTCTATCTGTTGCAAACATGTGTGGTAAAGCATATGAAAGATTGGTGGTAAGGTGTTTTGAGAGTATTGTTAAGTCTGATGTTGGTGTGACAACCATTAGTAGAGGGAATGGGCACGGGCTGTTTGAGGAAATGCGCCATAGAGCGCCTGAGCCTGATAGAATTGTTGTGGAGGGAGCGAGGTTCACAAAGAAAATGGAGTCTGTTCCAAAGGAGTGGTGGGTTGAAGATATATTTGAGCTGAACATTGATCAAGCCAGTAATGATTTTTGTTAGAGTGATACCTCTAGATATGTTCTGCATCTTGGAGAAGGCAGATAAAGTATGGAGAAAAGGGTTGTTGTGTGAAGATGACAAGGCATCACGTTTTATCAAAGTAGGATGGGGTCAACCATCTACCCCCTGGGAATGGAAACCTAGTTGATACTCAAGGAGTTGCT
This sequence comes from Pterocarya stenoptera, assembly GCA_003123785.1. Taxonomy (NCBI): domain Eukaryota; kingdom Viridiplantae; phylum Streptophyta; class Magnoliopsida; order Fagales; family Juglandaceae; genus Pterocarya; species Pterocarya stenoptera. Next base: position 63,684 of record QEOT01001522.1, read on the forward strand.
TCATGTAGGTGTTAAGATTCAAGATGTTCTAGTGATTATGGTTGCAGGTAGTGGCAAAAGCCTGTGTTACCAACTTCCAGCTCTTTTTCATGATGAAATTGCCCATGTTGTCAGTCCTTTATTGATATGAACCTGTAGGAATAGAATCCCTTGAACCAACAATCAATTTGAAAACTCACCCAAGAAAGCCAAGATCAAGCCAATGGAAAATTTAGATCCATTGAGGAACTCGTTTTAAGAACCTAGATTATATGAAAATCTAGACCCGTTGAAAAACCCGTCTCAAGAACCTAAATTATAAGAAAGAGCACCACAAAAGCTGTGATTTGCCTTTGATAAGTTCAAAAGTTCATTCAAGAACAAGAAGAGATAAACTCAACTCACAATGAATAAATTCATCAAATTTCATAAACTTCTTAAAATAAGGATACAAAGAGTATTTAAACCAAAACTTAATTAAAACCCTAGCCAAAGTAAACACATTTCTTCCAAAAATACCCCTGAATGAATAGTGCCGCAGCTATAGTAACTTAGCTACAATACTTTTTTAAATCCTAGTTCGCTACAGTACTTCTTGAAACCCTAGTTCAACAAGATAAAACATATGTGGACCAAGCATCCTCAAGCCCAGTTATTCTAAACTAATAAAATAAATCTTTTAAATGATTTAAATAAATTGAAAGCCTTCAATAACAATAGGCCCAAATAATAACTCTACGTGATGTCTTTCACAGCCTGCATCAAGTGGATCAAAATTGGTTCTTCTTCTTTAAAGCCCATCTTATGTGTTGGGCTCTTGCTAGCTTCATCCCAAGTGGATTGCATCAATCCTTACATTGCTTCCTTGATCTTCTTAGCTCTTGATCTTGTAATTGGCCCATCTGGAACTTGTAAAGGATCTTTAAGACTAGATTCATATTGGCGCCCATCATTCCCACTCTCCTCAAAAGGATTCAACCTCGAATCTTCACCTACATCAAAAGAAGAAAGGTCAGAAACATTGAAATTAGTAGAAATATGATACTTCTTGGAAGATCCACTTGATATGAATTTTCATTAATTTTTTCAAGAATTTGGAAAAGTTCATCCAAGTTACTCTTGTCATTAGGGCTGTGCATAAAAGCCCCTTGGGCCGATCCGTTCGCAAGAACCGACATTGCCCACCCGACAAAAGTCTGGTTAAAACTAGATGCGGGTTGGTGGCTGTTTAGCGAGCAAAACTGTAACCCGCATCCAATCCCCGATAATATCTAACCCCCTTTCTTCACAAAAAACCCTAGTCTCTCTCTCTCTCTCAGATGGTGGTTTGCAGGTTTGCTTTACTCTTCTTCATCATCAACACAACATAGCATATGTAAACAACGATGAAGATTACTTGATTAACCAACGCGTAGGCCCCAATTTGTTCAATGATGAGGTTCTTCAAGTCTTGCAATGCAGATTCTTGGGAGAAGGGATGGTCATTATGGGCGAAGCAGAACGAACATCATCTAGTGAAGGATAGCATATATCTCGGGATTGCTGATTTTCGAATTCCAGGGTTGGGTAATTAACTCTTTTTCACATCCGAGAAATGGATTCCAGACGAGGAGTCCACTTCTGGGCTCTTAGGTTCGACCCTCTTCTATTTCGTTTTGTAGTTCTTCACCTTGCAAGAAAAATTCAGCACACCATTATGCTTACTGTCACTCGTTCTAACCTAATATCTCATAAACCTCATAGTTCCGTTGAGCTCATCGTCAATCAAGTCCTTGAATATCGGAGCCTGCACTTCACCGCTAGTTTTCTTTCCCAGAACGATTCCTTCACAGCGAAGATCGAACTTTAGAAAAACATTGTGCTTGCAGTCATCATCAAGAACCGAGATTTCTTCGTTGATTCATCATTGACAAACGATTTTTTACGCTTCAAATTTTGTTTCTTTTTGGCTTCATCATTGACCATCGTTTTTTGACGCTGTAGATATTGTTGGTCTGGCTTTTTCTTCGCTTCATCACAGACAAGTTAGTGGTGGTGTCGTGGTTAAAAAAGGAAGAAGGGAAAAAGGAAAGAGGTGAAATGTCGGTTTTGAATTTTTGACCCGACCCACATGTTGTGAGTCGAATCGATTTCGTCTGTATTCTGAATGTTTGCAGGTCAGGTCGAGTCAGCCCCAAAACTGGTTTCAGTGGATCGAGTTGCAGGCCTACTTGTCATCAACAAGCAAAAACATCAAAGCTAAAAGAGTAAGTGGATTAAAACCATAAATGTGGCGCCCCCAACTTTCATGTACGGACACACACAAAAATCGAGACACCGGGATGATGACGACACAGTCACGCACCCCATCAACATGTGCTGAGTGTGTGCAATGCAACACGTGTACAATAAACAATTCGCAGTGAAAAGGTTAAGTCAAATAACTAAGTACCAGAGTTTAATACAATACCAAAGTACTGAAAATCCACATGTCAACATAATACGATTTTTTGTTTACAAAACAACATCAAATCAAATAAAATACAATAAGCAAAAGCAGCAATAATCTTCAAATACAAAATAACCAATGTCCCTACTCCTCAGGCGGAGCCGCATCCTCAGGCTCGGCCTCCTCAAAACCTGCATCAAAATCTACAGTACCAAAAAGATGGTACCGCAGGTAAGTAAAACCCAAAATGCTCTAAGACAATAAATATATTAAAACAACTAACGCTATGCGTGCACATGATGACCCAAGCGTAAAATTCGAGAAAAACATCATTTCTCAAAAATCACAATTTTTCACACACGCCAAAAATCACCATTTGGCAAAAAATAAAATCCAGGAATAATTACATTAATTCCAATTTTAACCGTATGCACCATGATCTCCTCTAGGGACCATCCACATACTCTAGCTCTCAATCTTCACCCCACGGGTAACGACTGTGCAAGTGATACATGAGTGATGCCCAGTTCCGCGCCCACCGCGTACATAGCCAAGCATCATCTGACTCCCGCCAGCCCGAGGAGTCACGGAGTCGGATCGAGAGCGCTACCATCCCGTCCAAGTGCCGGGCAAAAGTCCCAGGGGACGGCACTTAGTATATTCCGCTCCCGAGTGTCCAGAGGAGCTCCATCGAGATAATACCCCATCTCGGTTTGGGGGTGATACACACGCACCCGGAAAACCTTAAACACTGTTTCTCAAAACACACACCCACGCATGCGTGCACAATGCCATGAAAGCAATCATTTACCAACAACCAACAGTTATTAGTACAACCAGATAACCAAAACACAGTTTATAAAACAGGTTAGTGCAAAAATATATTAAAGTCTTAAAAGTCTTTTGGAGAAATACTTACAGCCTTTTGAAAACAGTAAATTTAATAAATCAGTTTAAACTTAAAACTAATTAAAATAAAATATTAAACTCCAATAATAATCACTCTCTAAAACAAAAAGCAATTTAATTGCAGAACACTAATTAAAATTATGAAAGCACATTAAAATAATTCTCGATTTAAAAATCGTAAAATAATCTCGCGTAAACACGTTTGAATTAAATTAAACAGCTCAAAATCAAATATTAAATTAAAAAATCCTTCAATAAAATGCACGTAAAAATCAGGGTGTTACAATAAATAATTTCAAAAGAAGAATAAGAAATAGTAGTATGCAATGTCCTATTATATGCAAACTCTAATAAGGGCAAATAATAATCCCGAAAACGTTCATGCAATAAGTCAATGAATGACAAATGATACTTCCACAAACTTTCATGAAACAAATTTAAAGTCTTCATTGCACCAAAATGATCACTCAAATTGTATGCAAACTCAATGAATGGCAAGCAATACTCCCACCCATGGTCACGCCACACGTTTAAAATCCTTTTTACACCATAATGACTCAACAAACTACATCCATGCACTAGCATCTCAAGCATAAGACTAGTAGGCTCACAAAATTTATTCTCTTTAAACAAATACCAATCTAGTCTATAACACTTACCAAACGATGCCTTCTCACACATTTCATACACACTAGCAAAGTCATCATCATTAGCATGCAATTCCTTATCATATTTAAATCTCAATAATTTTGCATCTAAAATGAAGACAAGGACATACCTTCTTGCTAAAGCATCAACCACAAAATTTTCCTTACCTTGTGTGTATTTGATTACAGGAGGAAATGTATCAATGAATTCATCCCACTTGGCATGCATTCTATTCAACTTACCTTATTCCTTCAAATACTTCAAGGACACATGTTCATCAAAGAAATGTCGGGTAGGAATTGTTGCACTCGGCACAAAATCAATGTAATGCTCTATCTCTCTAATAGGTGGCAATCTACTAAACACATCACTAGGAATCATGACCTCATATCCCTGCAACAGAGAGGCAACAATACTAGGCAATTGTTTGTGATGTTCTTTAGTAGTAGAATTTGCCTTAGCAAAAGAACTCATTTTTCTCTTTGTTTTTCTCTCATTTTTTTCACTCTCATTTCTTTTCACTCTCTTTTTTCTTTTCACCATCTTTTTTTCTTTCACTCTTTTTTTTTTTCTTTTCCCTTTTTTTTTTCTTGCACTCTCTTTTTCATCTTCTTTTTTTGAACTCTTGGCCTCATAAGTATTTTTTAACTCATTCTCTCTTTTCAATTTCACTTGATCTTCATACACTTGTCTTCGAGTCAATGGTACAAGAGTAATGATCTTATTGTATTTTACCTACCTATTCTTGAACCCGTCATGAATCACTTTCCTATCATACTGCCACGACCATCCCAACAAAATATGGCTAGCTTGCATAGGCACTACATCACAAACCACTTCATCCATGTATTTTCCAATTGAAAAAGAAACTAACACTTGCCTATTTACCCTAACCTCCCCACAACCATTCAACTATTGCAACTTGTATGGTTTAAAGTGTTTCAAGGTAGGCAAATTCAATTTCTCAATTAAAATAGTGCTAGCAACATTAGTACAATTTCTCCCATCAATGATCATACTACATACATTGTTGTTGATGTGGCATCTAGTATAGAAAATGTTCTCTCTCTGCTGCTCTGTATCATCCACTTGATTTGTGTATTGAGAGCACGTCTGGCAACAATAGATTCAACTGTCACGGGGTACTCCATTCCATCATCATCACTAGTATCAACCAACCCAGGCATCTCCTCACTATCACCCTCACTCTCAGTCATCACCTCTCCATTGTCACGCATAATCATAACCCGCATATTTGGACATTGAGATGCGATGTGCCTTGAACCCAAACACTTAAAACATTTAATATCTCTATTTCGTGAAGGTTGGGATTCTACCTTGAGTTTGTTGTTAGTACCTTTATCTTTCCCATTAGGTGGTTCGGTCTTCCCCCTTGTTGTAGCTTGATTATTTTTGTCCCACTTTGGTTTCCAAGGAGTGATAGAAACCGAAGTGTACCTTGCTGCCCCTTTTCTCTTTAATTGCCTCTCCACATTCATAGTCATGTGCACCATGTCTTCTATCTCCACATAATGCTACAATTCAACTACATTGGCTATCTCCTTATTCAAACCACTCAAAAATCTAGCCATGGTGGCCTCCCGGTCCTCCTCTACATTAGCTCGAATCATCGTCATGTCCATCTTCTTTTGGTAATCCTCCACACTCCTAGACCCCTATGTAAAATTTTGTAATTTATGGTAAAGGTCTCTATAGTAATAGTTAGGTACAAATCTCCGCCTCACGAGAGCTTTCAACTCTCCCCATGTCTCTAGAGGCCTCTCATAATTCATCCTCCTATTGGTCACTAATTGATCTCACCAAATAATAGCATAATCAGTGAACTCAATTACCGCCAACTTCACTTTCTTCTCCTCTGAATAATTATGACAATCAAAGATCAACTCTATCTTTTTCTCCCACTCTAAATAAGCTTCAAGGTCCGTTCTACCTTGGAAAGATAGTATTTTCATTTTGATGCTCCCAATGTTCCAATCTACTCCATCTCGATCCCTTGGATTTCTCCTAAGTCTTTTTTCACACCTAACTCCTCTACGTCTACCCAATCCAATTTCAGATGCTTGGTCATCCTTACCATACTCTTTATTCTCATACCCATTTTTAACATTAGGCTCATGTCGCCTCCTATCTCTCATGCCCTGTAGATTTCTAATTACCGCTTCTTGATGATCCATCTTATTCCTCATTTTACCAAACCCCAAGTTCAACTACTCAAACTGTTGTTACATGGCTTGCAATACAAATGATGAGTTATCTGCCATCCCCTTTGGTGATGAGTCACTCCTATGAGACATTGTAATGTGTTGCACAAAAAGAATGTTAGTGGAAACCTCACATACTCGCTTACGTGTTTATATTTAAATAATGGCACTTCACTCATATTTCACTCTTTTTTTTTCTTTTTCTTTTTTTTTTTTTAAATTAAAGAGTGGATGATCACATGTCCAAGAGTGATCTCCGTCCAAGTTATTAATATACCCTTACTTTAGGCTAAGGAAACCATATACATTATTTTTCAAAGCTGGTGGCTTACATAAAAAAAAAAAAAAAAAAAAACCAACCACCCGGCTCACACTTATTCACCTAAAAAATCAAATACATCCCAAAAAATACAAATAAAAAAAAAAAAACTATGAACACATATGAATATAAGGAACACTATCTAAGTCAAGTCTAATAAGCCATTTGATTGCAACTGGAATGCCTTCATCACCAACCCAAACATTATTCAAGCCTTTAGCACCCATTTTTGCAAATGCATCTACCACGACATTTGCTTCTCTAAAAATATGTGTAATAGAAAACTTCATCCCCTCCAATTCTCGCATAATCTCTTCCCAATCATCCTCCAAATATCATATACTACATTGTTTTTTCTTCAACCATTCCAACACTATTTTTGAGTCCATTTCTATTTCTATTCTACGGAAGCCCATTAAACTCACTGTGCGCAAACCATGTAATAAACCAAAAATCTCTGGTGCATTATTAGTTTGGTCACCAAGGTATTTGTTATAACCACAGATAAATTTACCTCTAGCACATCGCACAACACTGCCAGCCCCTGCCTCACCTGGATTCCCCAACACACATCCATCCATGTTTAGTTTAACAAAACCTGTAGCAGGCCTCATCCATTTAACTACTATAACTCTGTTGTTAAGCTTCGGGTTTGAAGAAATATGCAGGTTCCTCAACACAGCTTCATCACACAAATTCATTTCCTTAGACTCTTTGATTTTCATACCCACCCAAACCACCCAAAATTTAATTGCAGCAACTACTGCATCATAGGAAACCCTTCTATCTTCCATTCTTTCTTGACATCTTCTCTCTTGCCTTTTACCTCAATAGTTTTTCCGCTCAAGTTCTATAAGACTAGTTGAACTAAAATCAAGACAATACAATCTTGTTTTATTCCAACTAGTAATTAGGTTTAAGAAACAAGAACAAGAAATAAAAAAAGAATAAAATGACACGAGACTCAAGGAATATATACGAGGGAAAGAGTAATTATAAAACAAGATATCAACTATAACGATGTATTCAGTCTCTTTGAAGATAAGGCTCAATCAACAAATTTCTTTCTTTCTCTTTTTTGAATTTTTTTTTTTTGAATTTTTTTTTTCCTTTCCTTTCATTTCTTTTCTTTTCATTTATTTTCTTTTCCTTTGTTTCAATCACAAACAACAATATTCAATTGTGAAAATCAAGCAATTGAATTCAAACACATAAGAATTAACAATGAAATAGAAGAGAATCAATGGAACAGCACTCCAAGCAATTGACAAACTTAGAGATGCAAGAAACCCTAGTTGATGCAAATTTCCAAACCAAAAATCCTAAGAATTTCGCCAACCTACCTTTTGTTTTTTGTTTTTTTTTTTTTGAAACCCTAGAACAATGAAGCACTAGAATTAAATTTAAAGATGCAAGAATTAAAAGATGAGAAAATCTACTCTTTAGCCGGTTTTACTATCACACGCCACACGAAGGCTGATGTGGCAAACCCAGTTTATTTACATTCCGGGCCAGTGGCTAAATTCTCATCCTCTCTCTCCCCCTGTGAATCCCTAAGGAAAAATTTCTCTCTTCCCATGACGATTTCATCTTCCTCATCTAAGAACTACTCTTTGCGTGAGTCCTCAGTTTCTGATTTTCCATTTTCAGGCTATTGCCATGGGAACTTGGATGATTCAAGTGCGCATGATTTTTTTAGCTAGATCTCGAGGGCCATTCACTCCATCTCAATAGATGGATCTAGAACACCAGGCATTGATCTACAAATGCATAACTGCAAATATGCCTATACCATCTAACCTGCTCATCCCAATTAGAAAATCCTTTGATTTTTTTGGGTTCTCTACTTTTCAAGGGGGGCTTCTGAGACCAATACATGTAAGTTTTTTGAGCCTTTGCTTATGAAAAAGTTACAATGATCAATGGAAAGCTAAACCATTCTGATTTTCTTTTGCTGCAATGAGTTGAACATTCCGATTCTGGAGGTCGTCATGTTCAATAAGAAGTAGACAAAAAATACAAAAGAAAAAAAAAACTCAAACTTTCACAGCTGTGATTTTCGGTGCTTGATAAAAATTATAAAAAAAAAATACCCAAACTTTATCCAACAAACAAGCACTGATCTGGAGGCCTATAACCATCCTTTTTCTTCAACCATGGATGCTTGAAAGAAACTTACAGGGCATAAGAAAAATAGAAAAAAAAATTCAGGAATAAAAAAGAAAGAGAAAACATGTGTGAGTCGATTGTGGCTGGGTTCTGTCGGTCGATCGAAGCTTTCTCGTCAGAGATCCCAGACGGTGATGGTGAAGGCTGGCAGAGGAAGAACGTGGGAGGGGGGGGGGGGAAAACCAAATTCGAAATCCACCTGCTCTGCTCTGATTTGGGTATGATATGGGTTAGATGTCAAACTAAACGCAACGTTTAGTTAAAAAATAAAAAAATAAAAGCCAAATCACCAATTTGTGTGGNGGGGGGGGGGGGGGGGAGGAAAACCAAATTCGAAATCCACCTGCTCTGCTCTGATTTGGGTATGATATGGGTTAGATGTCAAACTAAACGCAACGTTTAGTTAAAAAATAAAAAAATAAAAGCCAAATCACCAATTTGTGTGGTGTATATGGGAAAGAGGTAGATGGGTAGCTTTACTCTTAAAAGATAGAATCAGATCTGATTGGAAACCTTGCTCTGAATACCAAATGATATGAACCCTTGGGAATGGAATCCCTTGAACCTACAATCAATTTGAAACCTCACCCAAGAAAGCTAAGATCAAGCCAATGGAAAATTTAGACCAGTAGAGGAACTCGTTTCAAGAACCTAGATTATATGAAAATCTAGACCCGTTGAAGAACCTGTTTTTATAACCTAAATTATAAGGAAGAACGCCACAAAGGTTTTGATTTGCCTTTGATAGGTTCAAAAGTTCATTCAAGAACAAGAGGAGATAAACTCAACTCATAATAAATAAATTCATCAAATTTTATAAACTTCTTAAAATGAGGCTACAAAGAGTATTTAAACCAAAACCTAATTAAAACCCTAACCAAAATAAATCCTTTTCTTTCAAAAATACCCCTGAATGAATAGTGCCGCGACTATAGTAACTCGGCTACAGTACTTCTTTAAACCCTAGTTCAACAAAATAAAACATATGTGGGCCAAGCATCCTCAATCCCAATTATTATAAACTAATAAAATAAATCTTTTAAATGATTTAAACAAATTGAAAGCCTTCAATAACAATAGGCCCAAACAATAACTCTAAATGATGTCTTCCACAGCTTGTATCAAATGGATCAAAACTGGTTCTTCTTTAAAGCCCATCTTGTGTGTTGGGCTCTTGCTAGCTTCATCCCAAGTGGATTGCACCAATCTTTGCATTGTTTCCTTGATCTTGTAATTGGCCCATCTGAAACTTGTAAAAAATCTTTAAGACTAGGTCTATATTGGCGCCCATCATTTATTGTCTCCAATTAAGGATCAAGGAAGTGTCTCAGCCTTGTTACAAGGTAAAACAGGAGAGGATAGGACCCCTTCTGATTGGGATGCTCGACTAAAAAGAGAAATAGGTGCAGTAAGAGGCATTGCTTGTATCCATTCAGAGAATGGCGAAAGCTTGTTCATGATCCAACCCTCAAACATTTTTCAGCATGAATCGATAAGGTTTGTGGTTATAATGCACTACCTTGGTTATAATGAGTTTCTGAATGTGTATGGAAAAATGGACATGCTTGAAATAAGATTTTGGATGTTGTTGCTGGTATGAAGAGTAAAAGGGATGGCTTTGTTCATTTTGAGTATGAGGAATTTGCAAACGATGCTATTGAGAAGGTAAATGGCTTTATAGTTGGAGAGAAGCTGAAATAGGTTTCAAAGTTTTTCAAAAAGAGTGATAGGATTTTGTCCAGTGTTGATGCTAAATATACAAACTTTTTTTTTTTTAATTGAATGGAGGACGGCACCTCCATAGTTTATAAATCTGCCTTACTTATGGCGGAGGAACACCATTCACAACAAAACAAGGGTAAACAAAAGACATCCAAACAAACCAGGACAAACAAATTCGCTCATACTAAACAAGCCTAATACATGGCAAACCAAGCTTTTCCATGCGTAACATCCCTCTAAGCTTAGTAGGCTTATTCTGAGACAACCATTGCTAAGTGCAGCCCCTCGCTCCCAATTGTGCTAAATAATCTGCTGGTGCATTCCCTTCCCGATATATATATATGTGTGATTTGAGTATCTAATCCTTTCAAAAGCTCCATAATTTCCTCCCAATAAGCTTCTAAGTACCAAACTTCACAAACTGATGCCTTCAGCCATCTGATCACCAACATTGAGTCTAACTCCAAATCGAGATGCACCATTCCCTGCCTTTTGATCAAGCGCAGGCCATGTACTAGACTCATGAGTTCTGCAAAGTTGTTTGTTCCTGTACTGAGAGAAACTGAGAAGGCCATGCGCAAATCTCCATTTTCATCTCTAATAACTCCACCTACCCCTGCAGAACCCTTAGAACTTCCTTCTACATTCAACTTTTGCCTCCCACTTGCCGGCTTTGTCCATCGAACCAGCTTTGGGACTATTTTTTGGGAGGTTTAATTGGGATATGAAGCTCCATTAGAATTTCCTCATCTCGTCTCGACAACAATTTCCCCGCTTTGAGTTTTGCTCCCACTTTTGCAATCCATGCCTTGATCTTATACCACACGGTAGAGGCCGACTCTTTTTCTCCTTCCATCTGTGCCTTACACCTTTTTAGGCAAATACACCAAGTAACAATCGAAGGACTAATGCCCAGTAGTTGCCCCGTTTGTGAGGACTTAGAAGCTTTTAAAAACCAAGCTTCCACTACCTGGTTCCATGAGTTTGTTGTAACTCTGCCCAGACCCACCTGTGCGTGAACTCTTCTCCAAATTTTCTTTGCAATATCTCCATTTGCAAGCACATGGTTTCTATCTTCATATCCACCATACAAGCAACAATCACATTTTGAGACTATAGAGATGCCAACATTTCTTATTTTATCATCCACACTTAAGACATTGTTGAAAGCTTTCCACATAGTAAAGGAAATATTCTTTGGAATACACGGATGCCATACCCAATCCATCTCACCTTTGGCCCTCTTACTCGAACACAGTTCCATGCACTCTTAGTAGAGAATTTTCCATCATTACTGTCCATACAAGCAAATCCGACCCAACTTTACTTTTAGTAAGGACTTCCAAGACTTTTTCTACCATTTCACCCCCTAGCAGTCGATTTAGCAAGTCAGTATCCCATATATTTTCAATTTTGCAATCTTTAACTTGTAAGCTTGGAGAATCACCCCAAGGAGCCATATTACAAAGAGGGCCATCATCCAGCCACTTATCAAATCAAAAGGATACATTTCTATCTTTAATCTTCCATTTCAATAGATTGAGAATTTTTAGGATGCACGAGGGGACACCTTCCGCCAAAATCTCGTTCCTTTATTTTGATCTACCAGAGAAAGATCATTTTTTTTAACATATTTGGCTCTAAAAAAATTTTTCCACAAAGCATCTTCCACCATAATCTTCCACACAAATTTCATGAAGAGAGACTTTTGAACATCTTTAAAATTTCTGAGCTCCATTCCACCTTCTTCCCTTGGTAAACATAATTTGTCCCATGATTTCCAATTTTTTTTGGCTTTCCTTCATGCACACCCTAGAAGAAATTACTCAAGCAACTAAATATACAAACTTGTTATTAAAGAATTGGGCTCTAAATGTCATGGAAGAGGTTCTACGGGAGATGTTCTCCAATTATGGAAAAATTTGTAGTTGGTTATGGAAAAGGGGAGATAATGGGACTCCCAGAGGTTTGGGCTTTGTAAACATCAACAGAGCATTTGATATAGACATCAACCTAGCATTTGTTGTCCTATTTGTCGTTATTGCTTCATGCTTCCTGGTCATTCTATACAAACTTATGTCATTTTGGTTCGTTGCGCTTTTGGTTGTTATTTTTGCCATAGATGGTATAAGGGCTTGCAAACTTGCTTGGTTGCTTTATTATTGAGCATTTGATGTTGTTTGGGCAGTTACCACGATATCTAATTTGCCCAGATACAATCAGCCACCACCATATGATTAACAGTAATGTTATCCTCCTTCAATAGTTGCATTTGCGTACTGGTATGGAAGTTTTATATTCCTATTACTTGAGAGCTATGGTGTAAGGAAATTGGAAGCAGTCATTGTTGTTCTCATTGCAACAAGGGTAGTCTCTATTACTTGGATGTTCCCGCCTTGTGTATCAGGAACTCAAAGAAGCATACCTGTACCTTGTGGGCAAGGTGCTCTAATGAGGAGAGATTGTCAAGAACTCTAATTGAAGTGGGGAAGTCTGCACGTGGAGAAGTGAAGAGATGAAATATCAGTTAAGTCTAAGGCCTAGTTTGGATAGTGAGATGAGATGAGATGATCAATAAGTAGTAGTGAAATGGTTTGAGTTGAGATGTTTTATGGAATTTTGAAAAATGAGAGGGAAAAAGTTAAATAAAAATATTATAAAGTTAAAATACTGTTAGAATATAATTTTTTGTTTTGGAATTTGAAAAAGTTGGAATTATTTTTTGTGCTTTTTTTGAAAGTTTGGAAAAGTTGTGATGATTAGGTAATGATCAGATTAAGCAGTTGAATATTTGAAATTGAAAATTATTTGTATGTGTGGTGTTTCATTATTAAGATGAGATAGGATCAAGAACTGTAAAGTGCCAGATTTGTTTCAAGAGTTAGTACTTCCTATGTTATTAAAGATCAAAGAATGCTACCGTTGAGAAGGCATCATGCATTGCCAGAAATCTCATAATAGTTTGGCAACATTACTACTACCTTGCTTTTGCATTTAAATTTCGTTGATGATGAAATTGAATTTAATTGAACAAAAATACTTCATTTGAGACTTTGGTGGACTGCCTTCACAAGGAATATAGTGGAGTGTGGACAAAAAAGAAAAAAAAAATAATAATCTTACTAAACATGCACCCCTCCCCCCCAAAAAAATGAAGAGAAATAAAAATATTTGATTTTCTCTCTCTATTTCCAGTGAGCTAGTTCCGTCCTTAATTCTTACTCATCTTTGTCTTTATTGTCATCATAGTTGAAGGTAAGGGTGTAGAATCGGACTAGATTTTTTCCGGTCCAGTCCGAAACCCGAAATCCAGGTGGATCCGGGGGGTTATCCGCCTGGATTAAACCCTGGCTGGCAAAGAAAAATTCCTACCCATTCAGATCCTGTTACAGATATGGTTTTTAACCCAATTTTTTGTAACTGGCTGTTTTTTTTTTAAAAAAAAAACACTAGTTTTGATTCGGCGTCGTTTTTGCACCCCTAGGATTTAATCCTCACCCTCGACTAGTTGTTTATGTCTCAGACTCTCACTCAATTCTCACACTCATTTCTCTATCTCGGAGTCGAAGGCCCTTTTCTGAAACGGTGAAACCCTAGCCCTGCTGTCACTGGTTTGCACCCCTTTCAGCCTCTCATTTCACTCGAGTCCTTAAAGGCTCTTAGCCCATTTCTTTCAACTGTGCTGAAAAGTGAAACCCTAGCCTCTAGCCGTCACTGTGAGCGCTGAGTCTGCCATCCTTTCGTTTCGTCGCCGTTTGCCCCATCTCTTTCTCTCTCTACTCCGAAACCTACGGTATGTTCATCTCTCTTGCTCAATTTGTATAGATATTTTTATGTTGTGTTTAAAGTTAGATGCACTTTGGATTTGAGGAACTGGGTTGCTTTGCATGTGAAATGCTCTTCTGAATCTTTGTGTCCTAAGCCTTTAAAAACTTTGGGGTTTTTTATGCTTAATTTGTATCCAAAAATATTTGTAATCATGGGTTGCTTTGCATGTGAAATATTTGTAACTTTGGGATTTCGATATTGGAAAATATACATTTAAGATATTTTTCTATATTCCTGTAAATTGTGTTAAGGGATGTTGTATTAGGTGGAACTAAGATTTGTGTTAATCATGACTCATGTCAATGTCAAGCTGGAACATGCAAATTGGATTTTGGTAGTATATTAATTAGTTAATCCTAACATGATGTTTTTAACAATATGGGTCAGACCATCAATCTTGACCTTCTAATTTATCTAGGATTTATTTGTTGTTACAAAGATTTTTTATTCTAAATGTCATGTGTTGGGTTTGGACGAGTTTGAATTGAATATAAGTTAACTCTAATGCGATCTATTTAATTAAACAAATCAAACACATCAATCAAAATCTGTAAATTTTGTATAAGTTTACATTTCACTCAAAATGTTTTTTTTTTCATTTGTTTTTTTTAAGTTGAAGACCAAAAGCAGTAGCATGAGGATGGCTCTATTTGGTGGTGGACAAGGCTAAGTTCCCGGAATCTACCACCCATGGCTGCCACCAACTGTTTTTTTTTTTTTAGGTTATTAGTAACTGCCATGGGTCCACCTTTTCCACCATTTCAAACCCTTTTTGGGTCTTGGGGTCATAACTTGGACTACTCTAGGTTTAAATATTGAAATTTAAAGCAGAGCTTGAGCCCATGGTCCACCTCACTTTGTAATAACTGTGGACATTCAATTCAGCTCATTATTTCAAATGCAATAAGAGATTGGGCTTCAAGGCCCTTCACTTTATAAGGTCCAAGTCAATATACATCACATGGGCCTTTCTCTTGCATTAATTGATCAATCTTCTGCTGATTTTTCTGTGTCATTATTTATAGATTTCTATGATCTATGTTGCTTTACAAGTCTATTGAAAGTTTGTAAGTTGGGTTGTGTGGTACTCTGCTGTTGTAAATCACGATGGCTTTAAAAATGTCCTCCATTGCTTGCTGCAGTGTCATGTAGAGTGTAGGCCTGCAACCCGACCATTTTAGACGGTTTTTAATCCGACCCGACCCGACTTACCAATTGGATTCGAGTGACCCGATCTGATTACTTCCGATCGAGTCAACCCGTTTTTACAACTCTTTTTTTTTTTTTTTCTGAAAAAAGAAATGAATATTAAGAAAAATAAATGATTAATTTACAAACTTTTTCATATTATCCTTTCCGCAAGTCACTTTTTCTACCCATTCCTCTCATTACTCTCTCTCTAATTTATTGAATCCAAAAAAGATAAGAATAAAAAAAATACCTAAAAGGACTTACTGCCATTGAAATGACGTAAAAGTAAATCAATCTAATCCTTGCTTCCTTCCCATTATCCCGCCCCTTCTTTTCTCTCTGTTTTCGAGACATGGTGAACTTCTTCTACTTAGTTTTCCTGGGCATCTTCCTCCCAACCCGTCTGGTTATTCTACCTTTGCCCACATTTTCTTTTCTGAGTAATCCTCGAACTTGAAGCCAACTAGAACGATCACTTTGAGCTTAGTTGACCAAAAGAAATCCAGTTGGAAGCTGCTTCAGGAAAATGACTCTCTTTCCCATGAACCTCCCAGCAAGTATGATTAGCACGGTACCCGGAGTAATACTAGCCCAGTTTAGTGGTATTTGGTTTCCGCTTGTTGAAGAGGGGCATCTTGACATCATCTGCAGGATAGAACTTGGGGGCCTTCTCGGCTGGAAGGGCTGCCTTGGGTTTGGCGTTGTGGCGAGGAAAAACGCCACCGTTTTTGGCCTTGATGGCCCAGAGGCCCCCTCTTGTGGTACATCTTCAACCTCAAGTATTTGCCGATACCACGAACCAGATCATCCTGCTCACCTCGGGGTTCTCTGCCTTGGTGCCATTGATTTCTCTCTCTCACCCGCCGCGAGTAAAAATGGAAACGTCAGGCCATGATCTTAGCTTACGATTCTGTCAAATGGAGATGAGATGACGAAGGGAATGAGATGGCTAGCAGCTAGGGTTGATATGAAAAAGATTTAAGTTTTTCTTTTAAACGTTAGTCGGTTGAAACCGGTGTTTAACAGGTTCGATCCGAAAGCTTGTTTGAACCGTCTTTGTCGGGTCGGGTCGGGTTGGGTCGATTCATTCGGACGGATCGAATATTCGGTTTTTTTGCACAGGCCTAGTAGAGTGCCCTCCTTCTGTTTTTGAAAAGGTAGCATAGAGTTATCTATTCCAATATGAGACACCCGTACATGAAACTTCTAAGCTCTAAAGCTGGGGCTTGAGAGTATGATATAAATTGTTAATTTCTCTCAACTGCTCACTTAAGAGGCTTATCTATGTTGCTATAGCTGATAAAAATTGTTAATTAAACGCTATTTTCTCTGCCTATACATATACAGATGTACAGTCAATTATTATTTAAACTTTTAATTTGTTTATGGAGTCCAACTTGCAGTTTTGTTTTCAAAAATATATTATATTACTCATCAGAAAAAATGTTGTTATGAAACTATAATTTTAGGTTCAGATTGTTCGCTATTTTTTCTATCCTGTTTCTTTCTATGTATTTGTTTTATACATCAGTTTACAGTTCACTGTCCTGATATCTTTCGATGAAAATGCTGAAGCATATATATTATTTTTTATGTTTAAAACACATGGAATGTAGTTTTAGTGGTAGTGTTGGTGGATCAGCGCCTATTTCATTGGACATGGAGGAAAACACCAGTCCTTTAGTGCCTTCCTCTATGAATACCTCAAACGCCACACCATTTCTCCCCCCAAAGTCAATTACCAGATTATCCATTCACGTGATGACTATGATTTTTAATTTTTCAGCCTGTATATTAATTATATTCTTGCTTTTCCCATTTTCTTAGATGCTCAGGCTGGCTTTTCAACATATGTATCAGGTCCAAGCATTGTTCAACAGATATCTAGTCTTCATTCAGATTTTTGACCCTTCAATCTGACCTAGAGAGTTCTCTTCCAGAAGACAGAAATAGATGTATCAATGAGCTGTGAGTTATACCATTTTGTTTAAGACTTATCATATATTTACTTAAGCAGCCTTCCATACTAAGTTGATACTCTAATTGAATATCTATATAATTGTGGTTGATTATGCAGGCTGACACTCTATTTAGCTTTCAGCTCCATGCAAAAATATAATGATCATGAATTCTTTCAGTTCCCACCTAACTTGGTGTTTACTCTTTGTATACGTCCAGTGTACTTGGGCTTCACCTAGTCTTCTATTGATATTAGTAAAAAACTTTACTTCTAAAACAACAAATTTTTTAGGTTCCCACTAAAGTACTGTAAGCTTAGCAAAAAAAAAAAAAAACTAGAAGTGACCATCGTACTCCTTCATGAAGTAATTCTGCCACATCAATGACATCATGTTTATGATTGTTGTTTTATTATTGCATCTTAATCATTGTTATTATCATCTTCATCGACATAAGCCTTATGCTTTTTCTATATATCCTTGTGTGCATATTAATTAATGGATCCATGTATGTATATAAGTAATCTCGGCCTATGCTATAGGCCTAATCACAAAAGATGCAATCACAAAAGACTACTAGGGGCATGATTGCTTGTTGCTATGATACTAGACCCTCAAATTAGTGCAACCAATTTTATTTGGTATGCTTTTCAATCAGTGCATGAGGGGAATCTATATGTCCTTTTGCCTCTTGTTTTAGTGCTGGAAAAGACTCTGTTTGACTTCTTGCCACTAGGGGAATAGAAAGAAACCTTCATATTTCATGCTGATATAGACCCAAGAACTAAAGTTGTAAGACAGTAATTATTGTAATGTCTTTGTGAGGTTTTGTTTCAAGTTTTCTTGTCTTGTTCTTTTTGACTTGTTTCTAATCATTATAGTTTTCATTCTTCAGTTGTATTGATGTTGTTGGCAGCTTATGGAGACTCAGTTTAGCAGAAAATTTTCCAAAATGGTCATCACCAGATCAAGGTGAAAGAAATCAATTTTTGTCTTCATTGTCATCATAGTTGAAGGGTAGAGGAACATACTTTTTTTTTCTTTTTTTTTTTTATTATTTTTTTATTTTTTATAAATGAACTAAATTCGATTTATAAAAGAGGACATACAAAGTTTGACTTCAAAACATACAAGCCAATAACAAACGTTAGAAGCTTCTTAGCACACTTCCGTGACTGACATGGTCTAGTCTAGACGACAGATCTCTAAAGACCTAAGTCTAAGAGATAACACAACTCTATCCCCGACAGAGTTAACAGTAACCAGATAAAACAAGACACCATACCTTGACAAAGCGGAGTAAGGTGCACCAACCCCACCATAAGCACTGCCAAAGCGGAGGGGGGGACTACTGTAACAACCCACTAGAAATTTAAATGCAAAATTTTTATTGGCTTTAGGAACCTTGTGAAAACTCCATAAGTTTTCATGAATAGACTAATCGCATAGGTTTTAGTCTGTCAACATAGTCTGTGTTATCACTCACTATGGTACTAGAAGTGCGATTCTAACAATTTGAGGTAGTTATAAGTGTTAGAATGTGTTATGGTCTGCGCCTTTAGACTCAATTGATTATTTAGGATTTTATGGGGCAATAAGTCTATTTTCATATTTTCGGACGAAACTCCGGTTTGAAACTATGAAATTATTTTTAGGAACACTTCGAGGTTGAATTTCGATAAACGATTTTCACTGTAGGTTAATATGAATATTTAAGAATTTTTAGTGCTAAGTTTATGATTCATTTTTCTGGAGTGAATAGTAATCTCGATAAACGCACCAATTGAAGTGTTTCAAAATCATAGTGTGGAATGTCCAAATTAGATTAGAGAAGTTTTATTTGGACACTTGGCAAGATCTTAGCCACACATAGTGAATAGTATTAGACTCTTGGCACCATGATGAACGTTTGATGGATTCGAAGGAATCAAGGTATTAGATCATGCCACCTAAGCAAAAACCCTTTTACTTCCGACCAATCAAATTGTGTCAAATTAAAGAGGATTTCCACCCTAGTGAAATCCTATATGGTTGGAATCCAACCTTATTAACCTTGGAAAATTGATTGTGCCAAGAGATATTGGATTTGGGCTTGACAGCAACCCAAACTCTCTTAAATCTCCAAAATTTAGGTCCATTCGATTTAGGCCCATTCAGACCCACGAATTTGGTCTCATTGGCATTGCTTCTTGGCTAATTTTGCACTCCCACTTGGTTGACTTGATCCTCCAAAAGAGATTCTAGAAGGTTTTGAAGAAAAATATCTAAAGGGTCATCTCACTCTTTCACTCACACTCCATCTTGAGAAAAGATCTTGGGCTGATTTTTTTGGGGAAGAAAAGGCCAACATTCAAGCTCTCTTTCTGATATGAACCCGCAGGAAGAGAATCCATTGAAACCACAATCAAATTGAAAACGTACCCAAGAAAGCCAAACTCAAGTTAATGGATGGAGAATCTAGACCCGATGAGAACTCGTTTCAAGAACCTAGATTATATTAAAATCTAGATCCGTTGAAGAACCCGTCTCAAGAACCCGGATGACAAGGAGGAACGCCACAAAGGTTGTGATTTACCTTTGATAAGTTCAATTAAGAACAAGAGGAGTAAAACTCAACTCACAATGAATAAATTCATCAAATTTCATAAAACTCATCTTCAAAATGAGGCTACAAGAGTATTTAACGAAAACCTAATTGAAACCCTAGCCCAAAATAAGTCCCTTTCTTCCTAAAATAGTCCTGGATGAATAGTACCACGTGAATAGTATCGCTACAGTACCTCTCATCAAAACCCTAGTTTCTAAAATGAAACTTTCCAAATAAGCCCTTGGCCAAAATACAAGACCTTCCCAAAAACCCTAGTTCATAAAAATAAGACATGTGTGGGCCAAGTATCCTCAAGTCCAATTATTCTAGACTAATTCATTGTCTTGCTTCCTTGATCTTTTAATTAGCCCATCTGAAACTTGCAAATGATCTTTAAGACTAGGCTGACCTTGGTTCCCATCATTCTCCCTCTCCTCAAAAGGATTTGACCTCGAATCTCCACTGGATCAAAGGGAAAAATGTTAGTAATATTGCAAATAGCAGAAACATTATACTTACTTGGAAAATCCACTTTGTATGCATTATGATTAATTTTCTCAAGAATTTGGAATGGTTCATGCAAAATATTTAAAGTTTTCTTGACACCAAAATGTCCCATTAATCCTCTACCATGTGCCTCACGCACCAATAACTCAAGCATAGAACAACTTGGCACACAAATTTTGCTTTATTTGAACAAATAACCACCATGCTTGTAAAACTTACCAAATGCCGCCTTATCACATGCCTTATACACATCAGAAAAGTTAGTGTCATTGGCATATATGTCTTTCACATATTCAAACCCAAGCATTTTAGCACTCATAGAAGTAAGAAGTACATACCTTGGGGATAAAGCATCAGCAACAATGTTTTCCTTACCTTGCTTGTAACGGATGACATATGGAAATGTCTCAATGTATTCCATCCATCTAGCATGCCTTTTATTCAACTTACCTTGACCCTTGAGATGCTTCAATGATTCATGATCGGTGTGGATCACAAATTCCCTAGGCCACAGGTAATGCTGCCAAGTCTCTAATGCACGAACAAGAGCATAAAGCTCCTTGTCATAAGTAAGGTACTTCAGGGACGCCCCACTTAGCTTCTCACTGAAAAATGCTATGGGCTGCCTATCCTGCATCAAAACAGCTCCAATCCCTATTCCTGAGGCATCACATTCAATTTCAAAAGCTTTGCTAAAATCAGGTAATGCTAACACAGGTGCAGAGCACAACCTTTCTTTAATGGTGGCAAAAGCATTATCTTGATCAACCCCCCAATGAAACTCAACATTCTTTTTAATTACTTCAGTGAGTGGTGCAGCAATGGTGCTAAAGTCTTTAACAAAACGCCAATAAAAGCTAGCTAAGCCATGAAAGCTTCTTACCTCAATGATGCCTTTTGGCTTTGACCACTCCTTGATGGCCTTGACTTTCTCTTCATCCACCTCAATACCTTTTGTACTAACAATATAATCAAGAAAAATAACTTTTTCCATGCAAAATGTACATTTCTTGAAATTAGCATACAACTTTTCACATCTTAACACATCAAACACGTATCTCAAATGCTCAATATGTTCATTTAAGTCCTTGTTGTACACTAGGATATCATCAAAGTACACAACCACAAACTTGCCTATGAATGCACGTAGGACATGGTTCATTAATCTCATAAAAGTACTGGACGCATTTGTAAGTCCAAATGGCATAACCAACCATTCATAAAGCTCATACTTAGTCTTAAAAGCAATATTCCATTCATCACCCTCTTTCATTCTAATTTGATGGTACCCACTTTTAAGATTAATTTTACTGAAAATACAAGAGCCATATAATTCATCAAGCATATCATCTAATCTAGGAATGGGGTGGCGATACTTTACCGTGATATTGTTGACCGCCCTGCAATCAACGCACATCCTCCACGTCCCATCCTTCTTTGGCACTAGTAGCACTAGTACTGCACATGGGCTCATGCTCTCCCTCACATACCCCTTACTCATTAAATCCTCAACTTGCCTCTGAAGCTCCTTTGTCTCCTCTGGATTACTCCTATAGGCTGGTCGGTTTGGAATAATAGCTCCGGGCACAAAATCAATCTGGTGCTCAATGCCTCTAATAGGTGGCAACTCATTAGGCATCTCCTCTGGGAATACATCCTCAAACTCCTGCAACATAGAAACAGCCAAACTAGGAAGAGACTGGTTAGTTTCATCAACATTAAGATAAGACTCTTTATAGACAAGAAAAATCATAGGGCGATCTGTGAAAAAAGCCCTCTTAACCTCACTCTCTCTTACATGGAAACTCACTTTTGCCTTTCCTTTTCTCTCAGCAGACTCTCTTTCTTTTTTCTCTCATGGCTCCACTCTTGTTTCTTTGCTCTCAGCCACCTCTCTACTTTCTTTTTCACTCTTTCTTTTGTGCTCATTTTCATTCGCACTCTTTCTTTTTTGCTCAATCTCTTTTTCACTCTTTCTTTTCTGATCACTCTCATTTTCACCTCTTTCTTTTTTGAGCAACCTCACTTTTCAGTTTCAGTTGGTCCTCATAGACCTGGCTTGGAGTTAAAGGAGCAAACTTGATTGTTTTGCTTTCCCTTACAAAGATGTGCATGTTCTTGAACCCATCATGTGTCACCCTCCTATCATACTGCCACAGCCTCCCCAACAAAATATGGCTAGCATGCATAGGCACAACATCACAAAGCACCTCATCCTGATACTTTCCAATTGAAAAAGTAATTAACACTTGTCTATCCATCCTAACCTCTCCACAATCATTCAACCACTGCAATTTGTATGGTCTAGAGTGTTTTAAGATTGGCAAATTCAATTTCTCAACCAAAATAGTGCTAGCCACATTAGTACAACTCCCTTCATCAATGATCATACTACATACCTTATTGTTGACATGGCATCTAGTATGAAAAATGTTCTCTCTCTGCTGCTCTACAGCATCCACCTTAATGTGTATATTGAGAGCACGCCTGGCAACAAGAGACTCACCTGTCACGGGGTATACCACTTCATCATCATCACTAGCATCAACCAACTCGGGCACCCCATCACTATCATCCTCACTCTCAGTCATCACCTCCCCATTGTCACGCATAATCATCACCCGCCTGTTTGGACATTGAGAAGCAATGTGCCCTGAACCCAAACACTTAAAGCATTTAATATCTCTATTCCGGGAAGGTTGAGATTCTACCTTGAGTTTGTTGCTAGTTCCCTCATCTTTTCCCTTAGGTGGTTCGGTCTTTCTCTTTGCTTCAGCTGGATCGTTCCTATCCCACTTTGATTTCCAAGTATTGCTAGAACCTGAAGTGTACCTTGCTGCCCCTTTTTTCTTTAATTGCCTCTCCACCTTCATAGCCATGTGCACCATGTCCTCTATCTTCACATAATGTTGCAATTCAATTACATTGGCTATGTCCCTATTCAAACCACTCAAAAATCTAGCCATGGTGGCCTCCCGGTCCTCCTCTACATTAGTCCGTATCATCGCCACCTCTATCTCCTTATGGTAATCCTCCACACATCTAGACCCTTGTGTAAGATTTTGGAGCTTTTGGTAAAGGTCCCTATAGTAGTGGCTAGGTACAAATTTCCTCCTCATGAGAGCTTTCAACTCCCCCCACGTCTCTACAGGCCTCTCATAATTCGTCCTCCTATTGGTCACTAATTGATTCCACCAAATAATAGCATAATCAGTGAGTTCAATTACCGCCAACTTCACTTTCTTCTCCTCAGAGTAATTATGACAATCAAACACCAACTCGATTTTTTTCTCCCACTCTAGATAAATCTCTGGGTCAGTTCTACCTTGAAAAGATGGTATTTTCATTTTGATGCTCCCAAGGTGTCTATCTATACCATCTTGACCCCTTAGGTTCCCCTCAAGTCATCTTTCACGCCTAACTCTTCTATGTCTACCCGACCCAATTTCAGATTCTAAGTCTTCCTCATCCTCACCATCTCCTTCATGCTCAAACTCATTTTCAACCCTAGGCTCACGTCGCCTCCTATTTCTTCCACCTTGCAGATTTCTAATTGCTGCTTCTTGATGATCCATCATATCCCTAACTTCACCTAACACAAAATTCAACTGCTCAAACTGTCGTTGCATGGCTTGCAACACAAAGGATGAGTTATCTGCCATCCCCTTTGGTGATGAGTCACCCCTATGAGACATCGTAATGTGCTGCACAAAAAGAATGTTAGTGGAAAACCTCACACACTCCCTTACGTGTTTACACTCGAATAATGGCACTCCACTCGTGTTTCACTCCTAATTGGCTTTTTCCCTATAATAGTCTCACACACTCTTGCCTTTTACCTCAAGATTTTTCCCACTCAAGTTCTTTAAAAACTAATTGAACTCAATCAAGACAATACAACCTGATTTTATCCCAACTAGTAATTAGGTCCAAGAAACAAGAACTAGAAAAAAAAACACGGAAGGAATAAAAAGTTACTAGAATCAAGGGAATTATGTGAACGAAAGAGTAACCATAAGAAAAGTTACCAACTATAATAATGTATGCAACCCCTTTGATGATAAGGCTAAAAAAAAATAATTCGGATTTTCAATATACTATTTTTTTTTCTGGACGATTTTTTTTTTTGGACAATTTTTTTTCCTTTTTTTTTTCTTTTCTTTTCTCTAATTCAATCACAAACAGTAATATTCAATTGAAAATCAAGCAATTGAATTCAAACACATAAGAATTGACAATGAAATAAAAGAGAATCAATGGAACGACACTCCAAGCAATTGATAAACTTAGAGATGCAAGAAACCCTAGAATTTTGAAATCCTAGGAGATGCAAATTCAGCCAAATCCAAAACCCTAAGAATTTTTGCAGCGTACTTTTTGTTTGTATTTTTTTTTTTGGCAATCCTAGAACAATAAAGCCCAAGAATTAAATTTAAAGATACAAGAAATAAAAGATAGAATCAGACTTGAATGGAAACAGAGCTCTGAATACCAAATGATATGAACCCGCAGGAAGAGAATCCGTTGAACCCACAATCAAATTGAAAACTCACCTAAGAAAGCCAAACTCAAGTCAATGGATGGAGAATCTAGACCCGATGAGAACTCGTTTCAAAAACCTAGATTATATTAAAATCTAGACTCGTTGAAAAACCCGTCTCAAGAACCCAGATTACAAGGAGGAACGCCACAAAGGTTGTGATTTACCTTTGATAAGTTCAAAAGTTCAATTAAGAACAAGAGGAGTAAAACTCAACTCACAATGAATAAATTCATCAAATTTCATAAAAGACATCTTCAAAATGAGACTACAAGAGTATTTAACGAAAACCTAATTGAAACCTTAGCCCAAAATAAGTCCCTTTCTTCCTAAAATAGCCCTGGATAAATAGTGCCGCGTGAACAGTATCGCTACAGTACCTCTCATCAAAACCCTAGTTTCTAAAATGAAACTTTCCAAATAAGCCCTTGGCCAAAATACAAGGCCTTCCCAAAAACCCTAGTTCATAAAAATAAGACATGTGTGGGCCAAGCATCCTCAAGCCCAAGACTAATTTATTGTCTTACTTCCTTGATCTTTTAATTAACCCATCTGAAACTTGCAAATGATCTTTAAGACTAGGCCGACCTTGGTTCCTATCACTTTCAATCCTATCACTTTCCATAACCTGTGTAAGAGTCTCACCAGTCCACTTCCCATGAAAACCAACTCTCCTTTACACTTTTCTTTGACAAAACACAAAAGACTCTCTCGGGTAGTTTTTCTTGTCTCTGTTGAACGCCTTATTCGAAGCTTTTGTAAGTGTTTTCTCACAAAGTTTCCTTCATAAAAGTTGTTTATTTTAGAGTCTAGGTTACATGGATATCTTATTTGTTCCATTTGGAGATTATTTGATCAATCAAAAGTTGTTCAAACCCCAGAAAGGTTAATCTGGGCTATAAACTTGAGAGTGTGTTGTAGTTTGGAATTTTTGACCAAGCTAATGGATAGATCTTGGTCCGAACCTTTTATGGAGTACTGTTAACATGTGTATCTGATTATTTGTTGAGGATTTGTTGCATGATTAAAAGTTTTGGTGAAAGATTTTCTTAGATCTAGAAACTTAGAAACTGGAAGAGGAAAAACAGTTTCTGTTTCGAGAATGTTTAAATCTTTTATGGTATAATCCTATTCCAATGGCTTTGATATTTTTATTTGAGGATCCTAAGCCTCTTTCATACATGTTAGAATGTTGGTTTGAATATATTTGATTTTAGTTTTGGAGATATGAAATTTTATGCAAGGAGATATTCGGTTAGGCCAAAGTGATGCTGTTCTTGGCTAAATTTATGTTTTAATTGATTTTTAACCATGTGATCTTGAGTTTGAAGCTTGGATCTGTTTTAGGACACATTTTTAAAGCATGTGATACTTTGGTTTGAAGATCACGTCTTTATAAGTCATGGATCAAGAGGTTGATCAAAACAAGTTAGAAACAAAAACAAAGGAAATAGCATATGTAAATTTTGGCTCTATAGAGTTTTAATGCTTGTATTTAGTTTTCAATTTTTCTGAATTGATATTTGAGTTTAAAACAAAATTTACATGAGGTATGTAAATTTTGGTGATTTTGAAAATTAGGATGCAAAATCCTTAAGTTAGGAGTAAAATGGTCATTTTCCCACATGTAAAGGGTAAAATGGTAATTTTACTCTAAGTTAAAATTTTTCCACATTTCTATTTGTTAGTATTTAAGTTCTAACTTTTAGAAATCATTACTTTCAGTTCCTCGTGATCGCGCTTGAGTTTTGTCAAGAAAACGCAAAGACCGAGGTAAGTTAGCTTTTAACTTACTAGCAGTTTAATGTGTATGAGTGATAAGTAAAGGAACTATAGTGTATGTATGTATGTTATAACATGTGTCATGCCAAGTCATTACATATTTATCTGTTACACAAAATTTATTTTGTCATGAGTTATTTATCTGTTACACAAGATATTCTGTCATGTATTGCTATACATTGCAAGTATGTCATGTTAAGTTAAGTATATCATCTGTTACATGTATGTCATGTCATGTAATATTCAATATTGCATGCCATCTTAAGTGTGTTGCCTGTTATATGTTATGTCATATTACGAATGTTTCTATTTCAAGTAAGTCATAGATTTTGAGTTACGTTCAAGTCATGCATGTCACGTCAGGGCTTCTGTCATTTCATGCTACAGTCATGTTTCATCTCGAATACAGTTTGTGTATTTCAGGAACAGTCATGTCAATCACGACCCTAAGTGCTAGGATGGGGTAATATCCTAGTGGAACTCCTTTGTTCACGCTGAAGTGTTTAATAAGGTGTGAAATTCCTTGAGTTGACGAAATACAGTCAATAGGTAGCGGGTGGGGCCTAACTAGCTGGTCACCGGAACGCACCAGGCCCTAACACCGATGGAGCCACATTTAGCTACTGAAGATACCAGACAGATTTCAAATCTCGTGGGGGTCCATCATGAGTATGGCACACAAGGTATAGAGACCACATAGAGTGTGGCACATATGGTTGGTGCAAATACAAGCCATAACACACTCACAGCTGGTGTAGATACTGTGATGTGATGCGGTAATCGGTAGGGACACATGGCTCCAGGGAACCCATGTAGTACCCAAAAAGATAAGTTTAAGCAGATAAAGAAAAGGATTTCATGTTAAGTCAAGTCTCAGATCAAGTTCACGTTAAGTCAAGTTTCAGATCAAGTTCTTGTCAAGTCAAGTCTCAGTTCAAGTTCAGTTCAGTTTAAGCAAGTGAAGTTCAGTTCACACTTTAGTTTAAGTTATGTTAATTATGTTATGTGGTATGTCAAGTTATGCTATGATTACTTATGATTTTAATATGTATTCATACTTTTACTGCTATGCATGCATCATTAACCTGTGTGAAAGTTTTCTGTTAACTTACTGAGATTTGTAATCAAATCTCACTGTGGTAGTCCCACTACCATTCCCATCCAGATGGTAGATCTTGTCACAGGACCTGAAGAAAAATTGGAATTCGACCAACTGGACACGGTCGACTGAGCGATAGAGCGATGTTATTGTTAATATAGTAGTTAACTTAAATTACTACCTGTTCTATGGAGTTGCATCTCCAGTACTCTTTTGATCATAGTCATTTTGGACTAGCGTTATGATTTTAACTATTTAGTATGTCTTTTTGTGTAAAATATGTTTGAAGTATTTGGGATACTTTCAGTTTGGTGCATAGTCTTGCTAAAGAAAAAAAATTATCCACTGCGAATATTGCATAATGCTATATGCATGTTAGGAACATTGCATCATATGTCATAAACGGGGGCAGGTAACCTTGTGTTGTATGTCTCAACGCTTCAAATGTTCGTCCAATCCCAAGCAGAATTTGGGGGCATTACAACTACTCCATTCAGACTAAAATCTATGCCTTCACTTGGAAACTAATCACACCTACGTTTCTAGATATGTCACCTTTGCTGAAGAGATATTTCCTTTTCAAGTATCTCCATCTGCACCACCTCCATTTGCACCACCTCTAACATCCTCAAGCATGCCGTGTCTCAGCATTGAGGTCCCGCCTGCACACTCTGATCAGCATGTGTCACCTGAGGTAAGTGTCTCTCTTCCATCTATTTCTCCTTCTTCCCAGCCATTTTCACAACCAGAAAATATGCCACCTCTACGCACTCACCAGATGACCACTCGCTCCATGAACAACATATATCGTTCCAAGCATCTTTTTCTTGTCACTAAACATCTTGTCTCTCCTTTGATTGAACCTACTTGTGTTTCTCAAGCCATAAAGGATCCAAATTGGAGACAGGCCATGTCCGATGAGTTCTCTGCATTAGTTCAACATGGCATATGGACACTTGTTCCATCTCATCCATCTCTGAATCTTGTGGGCAATAAATGGGTGTTCAGGCTCAAGCTTAATTCCGATGGCAATATTGCACGGTATAAGGCTCAATTAGTAGCCAAGGGCTTCCATCAACACCCTGGCCTTGATGATGGTGAAACTTTCAGTCTGGTAGTTAAACCTACTACGATCCAGTTGGTCATCTCTCTAGCATTGCAGCAAAATTGGCCTCTTTTTCAAATTGACGTTAACAACGCCTTCCTACATGGGACTCTTGATGAAGACGTCTTTATGAAGTAGCCAGCTGGTTTTGTGGACTATCTATAATTCTGGTGGCATCACAATTCATGTTTTAGTCTATGTTGATGACTTGACTCTCACAGGGAATAATAGTGACCATCTCCATCAAATTGTTCACCATCTTGGTGCTCAATATTCTTTGAAAGAAATGCAGCCTCTTCACCATTTCCTAGGAGTTGAAGTCATCCTTACCACTGCAGGTCTTTTTCTAACTCAGCAGCGGTATGTCTGTGATCTTCTTGATTGAACATGCATGGAAGGAGCTAAAACTGTGTCTACACCTCTGTCAACAAGTGTCAAACTGCACCTTGTGGATGGCTCTCCTCCTGTCGACTACACAGAACTTCGTCAAGTGATTGGTGCCTTGCAATACCTCTCATTCACACAACCTGACATCAGTTTTGCTATGAATAAATTGGCACAATTCATGCATAAACCGAGTTCCACTCACTGGCAGGCCGCTAAGCGACTACTATGCTACTTGAAGCACACCATTCACCATGGCCTCCTACTTCATTGATCATCTCCTCTATAGCTTTGTGGTTTTTCGAATGCTGACTAGGCTGGTAATCAGGATGACAGGACATCAACCACTGCTTATCTTCTCTTTCTCGGCTCGAATTTAATTTCGTGGAGAACTCGAAAACAGAAGGTTGTTGCCCGCTCCTCTACAGAAGCAGAATACTGTGCTCTTGCCGCTGTTACATCCGAAATTGCATGGGTTAAATCTCTATTGCATGAACTCGGTGTCTCACATATAGAACCACCTTCACTACTTTGTGATAATGTGGGTGCCACTCATCTCAGCCTTAATCCCATCATGCATTCACGTATGAAACACATTGCAATTGACCTTCATTTTGTGAAGGATTATGTCACTCGTGGTGCACTGCAGGTTGCTCATGTTCCTACTCAAGATCAGCTTGCTAACCTGTTAACTAAGCCGCTATCTCGCTCACTCTTTCAACTTTTGTGTTCCAAGATTGGCGTAATTGATGGTACACCATTCTTGCGGGGGCGTATAAATGCTATCACATAATCAAGCTCCATTATGGGATAGCACTATCTATGGCTGGTTTCTAGGATAGCAAATCACTCACTTGATTATTGCAGATTGTATAGCTTGATTTCTATATACTTTCCTTTTATAGCTTTTCCTTGTACCTATATTACAATACGGAATGCATAATACAAAGTGTGGTTCATAAAGAAACATTGTATCCAATTCTCTATACTATACATATAGATAGCAGGTCTTGTGATGTGAAAATACCATTTACTTAAATTTTTGGAATAATTAGTATTATAGACACTTAAATTCAACATGGAAGAAGGATTATACAGTTCTTAAAAAATCTGTTGAGTGGAGATGTAATCCTAGAGAGAAATGAAAGTTACCTGTATAGGGGAAACATGTTCTCCATATAGTTGGTCGCCCCTTCATGATTCATGAGATTACGAGCGCGTATAATTAAAATAAGAGCTAATATCGGAGCTGCCATGCAGCCAGCAAAAAAACCTAAAAAGTTTTCAAATGAACAAATCCATGGACATTAGATTTATCCCCATAGTTTCTTCGCTGTTAAGAAGTTTAATTCATACTAGATCAAAGACATTACCCATGGAAAATGTCGTCCTTTGTCTCTCTCTTTGTCGTGGGTTTTAAGAAGTTCATGCCTTTAGTGTAGTTAGAGTTGGAGAAATGCTTGATGAATGCAGCTTCAGTCCTTTTCACAAGCTTGGTAACCTACAATGGCAAGTGGCTTATCTATATCAGAATAGAAGGAAATAGCAGTATTGGACAAAGCAAGTAGAAATCCTCTCATAAGTAAAGTCTTGCTACGTTTGGGTGCTAAGGTGATCTCAAATGATCTGAGTTGATCTGTGAATAGTAATGTTTTGTGTTGTTTTTATGCGGTTGGATAAGAGGCTTGCATTGCGGACTTATGCTGACGTGACCTAGGTTTATTTTTCTCTCTGGACTTGCAATTTATTTTGTGTGGCCTCTCTTGCCGCCGCATGGCCTCTCAGGAGGCTCCGCCGGGCTCACAGCCACCTGCGGGACACCCTTCCTTTGCTAATATCATCGTGGACTCCCCGAAACCTCTCCCTAAGGTAGTTATTCCGATGGGACGTTCAGCATTCAAGGATTGCAAAATGTTCTTCCATTTCTCTCCAGAGGAACTCGATCGCTTGGCATCACCATTCCGTTTTATTGTGGTCCTGAAATTCTTGCGGAAACGTCCCTGCTTAGATCGAATTCGAAAGTTCATTAAGATGCGGTGGGGATTGACAACGCAACCAGTAGTGGGTGGGATGAGGAAATCTATTAATTTGATGGTTCATTTGACAAATGAGGAGGATTTCTGCAAGGCTATGGCAAGGGAATACTTTGATATTGAAGATGTGCCCTATCGCATTTTTCATTGGTCTCCTTCTTTTGATGAAAATATTGAACCTGTGTTTGCACCGGTGTGGTTGTTTATGCCGGGTCTCCCCCCAAATTTTTATCATATATCTATGTTGAAGATTCTTACTGGGGGCTATGGTCAATTCTTGAGAAGGGATAACGCTACTGCGTGTGTCTCTCGTCCGAAGGGTACTAGATGTTGCATTGAAATGGATATTTCGCAACCCCTGCGAAAGGGTTTCTGGATTGGATCTCCTGGTGAATCTGGTAGTAGATACCAAGAGGTTGTTTTTTAGACACTCCCTACGTTGTGTCAACATTGTCATATTCAGGGGCACTCTGACTTAATAGTAGGAAGAAACCTAAGGGTGGTGAAGGGGTTTCTAAACTGAAGCCAACAAGACCCAAACAAATATGGTCTCAGGTGGAGAGACAGTCAATGGACAAGCTAGACAACAGGAAGAAAGGTAGAGAAGAAATTTTGCTTAATAATAAATTAAAGCAGAGTTCTAGTGGGAACATTGATAAAATTCTTTATGCTTCTAGTGATGGTATATTGAGGGAGGAAGCGGAAATTCATGAAATGAGTATTGTGGTGCAGCCCAAAGTGTTTGCTGAGAAGTCAGTGACGGAGCTTGAGGGGAATGAAACTTCTCATGCAGCCTATTTGAATTTGACTGAAAATCTGCTTTCTCCTCAAAGTTCTTTAAAAATGGTGGATGAAATTTTAGAGTATGAATTGGGACGTGTAGCACATGTTTTAGATGAGACAGAGGGGGACAATGTTGAGGAATCTAATTTGTTTATAAGGCATGTTGGTGATGTTGTTTCTGATCCTGAAGGTATGGTTGAGGCTGAAAACATAAATCAAAAGGATTATGATTCGGATCCGAAGATGGGTGTAACAATACGAGAAATCTTGGAGTCTGAAACAATGAAATTTGGGGTGACTCTTGGAGTCACCACACGTTCCAAAACACAGCATTGATTTATGTTTAATGATTGAGCTGCATTATTGCATATTTTATACATTTAAAACCAATATATTTTTTATTGTTTTATTATTTTATCATTGGTTTTAGATGGAAAAATTGATTAAGAGGCATAAATCCAAGTTGTGAATTAAAATTGATTAAAAGCATAGTTTATGTTTTATTTTATAACTTGTGATTTATTTGTGCAATAAATTCTTCACATGCACAACACACTCTTAAATTTTATTTTTCATCTCTTGTTTAATTTTATTTATTTTAGTTTCTTCATCTTATTTTATTTGTCTAGTTTTATTTTTTATTTTATGTGATCATTATTTAATTTTGCTTGTCTAATTTTTATTTTTATTTTTTATTCTTTTATTTAATTTTCTGTTTTACAGATCCACCTAAACGACATGTCGTTTACCTCTAACAACGACATGTCGTTTTCACTCATCTTCAACCTTTCGCTCATCCTCCAGTTGCACCCTCGCAGACCACAGCCACCTTGAGCCATACACGGTAGCAAACATTCTCTGTTTTATGAAGAGAAAAAGAGGAAGTTAAGCCAGAATTCAAGTGAGGAACTGCAAGCTAAAATAAAAGAAGAGCCTCGGGCGGAAATACAGTAGGAAGAAGAAAAGAAAAGAAAAGGTGCACGTTGCTACGCATGGGCTGAACGAAAATGAGGGAAGCAGACAGCTTGTACTAGCTTGGTGGAATATTGGAGGAATAAATGCACATGAGCTTTCGGCATAAAAGAAATAAGTGGGATCGTGGCCTCACAAGATGCAGCAGCACTCACGCACAGCAAACTCTCATAGCAGACTTGACCCTCTCGGAACAAAGCAGCAGACACAAGCGTGCAAGGAACTGGACGTGAAGTGGAGCAGCAGATTTCACATGGAAGAAGCTTCGGTTTCACTGGGTTGGATGGCATCACGTGGGCAGCAACTGGCCTCAAGGCAGAGGAGAACCACGCTGGAACAAGAATCCTACATAGCAGCAGACTCCTTCACGTGGGCAGCAGCTGGTAGGATAGCATGCGGAGCAATAACTCAGGAGCTGGAAAGATGCACGCTTGGAACAAGAACTGCAGCAGCTGCAGAGCAGAAGCACGCTGGTGCAGAGTAAACCAGCAGCAACCCACTCGGAACAAAGCTGTGGAAATTAAAGCAAAGTGCAGAGCAGGTGCACGCCTGGGATTTTTTTTTTCTTCTTGTCGGTTGGCAATCTCACACGCTGGTGCAGAGTAAACCAGCAGCAACCCACTCGGAACACAGCTGTGGAAATAAAAGCGAAGTGGAGCAGCAGACTAAGCAGCAACAACGACTGATTTATTTTCCTTTACAGTTGGCATTCACATGGGCAGCAACTGGAGCAGAACCTCAAGCTGGCAGCAGACCGAACGTGCATGCTCTGAGTTGTGTTGTTTATTCTCTTTGAAGCCTATAAAAGAGAGAGGAGGGCATCGGGTCCTGGGGGGAGACAGTTTGGAGGAGGAATAGAGTTTACGGTAAGCAGAGGAGTGGAGAGTGGAGTTCGGGAGAGAAGAGAGGAGAGTTCGGGAGTTTTCGGAGAGGGGGGGAGTTCGGAAGATCAGTTTGTGAGAGAGTGAGGGTATCGGGTTTTCGGAGGAAAGAAGTAGAAATAGGAGAGGCAGTTCGGAGAGTTTTTTTTAAGGAGAGAATTTTAGAGAGGGAGATCGGGAGAGGGGGTGGAGAGAGTTGGAAAGAACTACAAGTTTTATTCGGCCCTTCAGCAGCGTATATGCAGTGTTTTTAATGAGTGTTTTAGTTTAGTTGAGGTCATATTTCCATTTGCAGTGTTTATTTTAATTCAGCTTTTATTTCTTTGTTTATTTGAGTTTATTTCATTTGAGAATTAATTTATTTTCGTTAAGCTTGTTTTGTAAGATTTGGTGTTGTGTTTTATTTTAGTTTTCTTATGGAGAAAAGATCATTAAATTCCATGGTTATTGTGATAAACATGTTTGGCTAATTTTTCATACTAAGGTGAAGAGGTGAAATCTAATAATTTAAATATTGTTTTATATCAATAATAGAGTTATATTGTGAGTTGATTAATTGATTGGTATTATTATTAGAAACGTTGATTATCTATATATTTCTCTTGATTCATTGTGATTTCCGAATACAGTGAATGCTTGAAAAATCCCTGTGATAATCAATTGGACTTGTGAATGTCGTTACTATCAATTATTCAAACTTAATATTTGGTGATTAATTTTCTTGGGCTTAATTGTTAAATTTTCCAGTTAGACAGAATCATTATTCTAGTCTAACTGAGTTAAATTGATTGGAAACAATTTTATAAATTATTAGACGGATCCTCGAAACCTTAGTCGTTCTCCATATTAATTCATTTTATTGTTTCAGTTATATTCTGTTACGTTAAAATCCTCAACCCAGTAATCTCATTTTTTTTATATGTTCCTTTTTAAATCTCCTTTTATTTTATTATCTTTATCACATTAGTCAATCCTTGTGGATTCGATCCTGTAACGTACTACGACACCTGTATACTTGCAGGCAAAACTGCTCTGAATTTTTATTCATCATTTTGAGTAAAAGTTTAGACGCAACATTTAACATCCTTACTTGGAATATTAGGGGTATGCTTTCTTCTCATAGTCGTTTATCCCGAATCATGAAGTGTTTTAAACCTTGTATAGTTGCTCTTTTGGAACCTTTTGTGGATGTTAAGAATATGCAGATTTGGGCACGTTGATTGAAGCTTTATAATTATACTTCGAATTCGGTTATGGGTGGAAAATTTTGGCTTTTTTGGGATGAGGACATTCAGTTCGCTTCTAGTTTGGTTACAAACCAAGTTTTATCTGGTTGGTTCTCGTGTGGGGATGATTGTATATTGGCTACTTTTGTGTATGCCAGTTGTTTCAGAAGGGTGAGATTGAATTTGTGGAAGGATATTAGCACTTTAGATAGTGGAGGTCAGCCGTGGTTCTTGGCGGGTGATTTTAATATTATTTTGGAGGATGGTGAAAAGGTGGGAGGTGCTTATAGGGCAGCAAGGGCAAAGCAAGATTTTAACTCCTTTATTCATGATTGTGGATTATTAGAGGTTCCTTTCTCGGGTTCTAAATTTTTTTGGTGCAATGGTCAAGTTGGGCAGCATCGGATTTGGGCTAGGCTGGATCGGATTCTTGTTAATTTAGCCTTTTTGTGTAGATTTTAGAATGCTTCTAGGAAATATCTTCCTCGTACTTCTTTTGATCATAGTCCTATGTATTTTGAGTTGTTGCAGGAAAGAAATTTTCCTGGTCCTAGTCAATTTCGTTTTCAAAGAATGTGGGCTTCTCAAGACAATTTCCTCCCTCTAGTAAATCGAGTATGAGACTCTAATATGAATTGTAAGGCTTTGCATCGGGTTGCTAGAAATTTATTTAAACTCAAATTAGCACTTAAAATGTGGAATTTGTCAACTTTTGGGCGAGTGGAGAAGGAAATTCAATTGGTTGAAGATCAATTGGTTGGTCTGGAGTTTGTAGTGGCTGAAAACTATTTTGAGGTGGCAGAAAATCAGATGTTGATATTGAAAGAAAAGCATCAATCTTGGTTAGATAGAGAGGAAATTTTGTGGAAGCAGAAATCGCAAATTAAATGGTTGAAGGAGGGAGATGCTAACACTCGATTCTTCCATGTGAGTCTTATGCAAAAGAAGAAAATATGCGTTCTAAATTCTTTATCTTTACAGGATGGGTCTTCTCTTCAATCTCTTGGGGAGATTCATGATGGCGCTATTACTTTCTACTAGAAACTTTTGTCTTCCGAACCAGTGGTGAGTGATGAGGCTGTTTTCTCTCTCATTCCATCGCTAGTTTCGGAGGAGGATAATGCGACTCTTATTCAGCCCCCTTCTTTAAGGGAAGTTAAAGAGGCGCTTGATTCCATTCAGGATGATAGTTGTCCTGGTCTTGATGGTTTTTCGGCCGCTCTTTTCAAAGTGGCCTGGAGTAGTGTTCAGATGGATGTGTGGAAGGACGAATGGAGTTCTTTAATGGTTTTCCTTTGCCCACTTTTTATGGTGGTACTAATCTTGTCCTTATTCCTAAAGTGGAGAAGCCAGATAGTTTCACTAAATTCCGGCCTATCAGCTTGTGTTGCACAATAAGATTTTCTCTAAAATTATGGTTAATCGGATGTCTCCTATCTTAAGTAAGTTGATCTCTCATTCTCAATCAGCTTTTTTAAAAAATCGGAGTATTTTTTAAAACATTTCCATTGGTCAAGAATTGGGGACTATGTTGGATAAACAAGTCCATGGAGGGAATGTGATTTATAAAGTTGATATGGAAAAGGCGTATGATCGGGCAAATTGGTAGTTTCTCCTCCGTGTGTTGAAAGGGTTCAGCTTTTCCCCAAGATGGTGTGACCTCATTCTCCAGTGTATTTCTTCTCCTTCCTTTTCAACTATGTTGAATGGAATTTTTAAAGGTTTCTTCAAGGCTTCACGTGGTATTAGCAAGGAGATCCACTCTCTCCTTATCTTTTTATTTTATCTGAAGATATTCTTTCTAGATTTTTGGAGTCGCAATTTGTTTTGGGAACTATTAAACCTTATCATTTATCGGCTTCTTGTTTGACGATTTCACATCTCCTTTATGCTGATGACTTGTTGCTTTCCTTGAGAGGTGACACGTTCCATGCGGGGGTTATTGAAAACTTTGAAATTATATGAAGCTGTGTCAGGTCAAAGGATGAATGTAGAAAAATCAAGTTTGTTTTGTTCTAACAAAATAAACTATACAAGGAAGCACAAGTTGTTACAAATTTCTGGTTTTACTGAAGGTAAGTTTCCTTGTACTTATCTTGGAGTTCCTTTACATACTGGTAGACTCAAGGCTTCTATGTTGAAACCGATGGTTGAGAAAATCAGTAAGAAAGTTGTAGGATGGAAAAGAAATCTTCTCGCTGCTGGTGGTAGGTTAGTTTTACTAAAGCATGTCCTCAATAGTGTACCAATTCATGTACTCTCGGTGATGAAAATTCCACATATGGTGTTTAGCGATGTTCAACGGATTCTGTCAGAATTTCTTTGGGGGTCTAAGGATGGGAGGAAAAAAGGAGCTTGGGTTTCTTGGAGAAAAGTTTGTAGGCCGACTCTTGAAGGTGGTTTGGGGGTGAGGTATCTTAAAGAAGTGCAAAATTTTCTCTTACTACAGTTTGCTTGGAAGTTGGTTGAGAATGATTCTCTTTGGGCAAATTTTTTTAAAACCTGCTATTTGATGAGTATGTCGCCTTGGGAAGCTTCTCAGTATCCTCGTGGCTCTTCTTTTTGGAGGAGTGTGATGGATAGAGTGTCATTGCTTTTTAAACATGGTTTGTGGAAAATAAGGGAAGGCAAAGTAAATTTCTGGTTTGAACCTTGGCTCCCATCTGGTGTGCTTGGTGATAGAATCCAAGTAAGTGAGTCTTCTTTGCTTCAGATTTGTGATTTGCTTTCTCTTGTTGGTTGGAATATTCCTCGACTGTCAGCTTTGGTTGGGGAAGAGTTATGTAATGAAATTCTTCAAGCAAATGTGCAGCTAAAACAGGGTCCTGATATTTTCATTTGGCTCATTCGTCTGATGGTCAGTTTACGACAAAGGGGGCATGGCATATTTTACGTCTTATTTCGACACAGCCGCATTGGGTAAAATGGACCTAGTTTAAAGGTCCTCCTTGCAAAGTGTCCTATATTTTCTGGAAGTTTTGGAATCATGCGCTGCCTGTTGATGGAAATATTAACAGACTTGGTATTTCCCTAGCATCTCGTTGTTATTGTTGTGTGGATCGAGGTGCTATTGAAACTGAAGAGCATTTATTTGGATTTGGTTTTCTGGCAGAAAGCTTTGGGAA
The DNA here is from genome assembly GCA_003123785.1 of Pterocarya stenoptera. NCBI lineage: Eukaryota > Viridiplantae > Streptophyta > Magnoliopsida > Fagales > Juglandaceae > Pterocarya > Pterocarya stenoptera. The sequence goes on from QEOT01001522.1 coordinate 102,081, forward strand.
TTCTTTTCTAAAAGGTTAGAGGTTAAATATAGAAGTGGGCAAAGTATTTTTTATCTCGCTTTTCTATGGTGGTCGAAAGCCAACAGTTCAAGTTAGTTGGGGATAGTGCGTGGCATTATTCCGTGGCTGATTATTTGGGGCTTATGGGTGTTTCCGTGTAAGATTTCTATGGAAAATCGAAAAGTCTCTTGGGAGACTATTGTGTCGGCTATTTTAATTCAACTTCAGAATTTTTTCTTGGTACCAATGAAGATTAGGGTCGGTTCTTCAAGGGCCCATGACATGCTACAAAGTATTAAATGTCCTACCATTTCGCCGAGATATATTAAAGCTAGAGCTTTTGCTTGGCAACATCCACCTCGTGGTTATTGGAAACTGAATATTGATGAATGTGCATTGGGAAATCCTGGTCTGTCTGGTGGAGGTGGTGTGATTCATGATCATCGAGGTAATCTTTATGTAGGTTTTTCAAATCACTATCAGCGTCAAACTAATGTTGTTGCTGAGTTTTGGGCTTTAAGAGATGGTCTCAGACTTTGTAAGGAATTGGGGTTGTCAGGGATTATAGTTGAGACAGACTCTTTGATCGTAGCTTCATGGATTCAATGTGGGGAATGTACTCATTGGTACTTATGGGACTTTTGGGAAGAGGTTCTTGATCTTATTCAAAGTGTTAATGCTTGGATTTGCCATGTTTTTATAGAATGTAATATGGTGGTTGATTATTTTGCCAAAGAAGGTGCTCATAACCTGTGCATGGATCTGCGGGATCATAGCTTTATTCCTAGTCGACTTAAAGGTCTGTTGTGCCTTGATAAAGGCTCTTTTCCTTATGTGCGTCTAAGGTAAGGGTTGTAGTTTTTTAAGTCATGAGCTGTTGTGTTTCAGAGCTGTGTACGGTTCCTTTGTGTGGTATTGTCTGGTATTTTTCTAGTTTGGCATCTAAGTGCAGGTTTTTTCTGGTCCTTTCTGTTGTCATTCTTTGATAATGAGGTTTGTCTTTGTTGGTCTTTATTGGGTCCTTCACTGTAATCATGGTATTCCTCCGCCACAAGTGAGGGCTATTTAATAAATGTGGGAGAGGGTCACTCTTGGACATGTGACCCTATCTCTTTAATTAAAAAATAAATGTTTTGTGTTTAAATGTATCAGATATGTTGAGATATCTTTAACGAGAAGTTAAAAAAGTAGTCAATCCTATTAATAATTAGTTTGACATGACTTTGACACCCAAACATAGCCTTACGTCTGATTCATTTGAGGTGGAATGATCCTTCTCTGCTTTCATGTACTTTGCCTAGGAATATAGAAATCTCACCTCATCAAAGCTTCCGAGGAAGAAGTTATCCACCTCATCTGCAAGGTTAAGGTATAAATACAAGGACCAAAATATCAATGTTTAACTCTTAGAAAAAGAAGGGTAAAAAAAAAAACTCTTAGAACAAAGAGAAAAGGCTGGCTATACAAATGGGACCTAACCATAGATGCCCCTCCAATTTATGTCTCTCATATAGTTACACACTAATAATCTAGTCCTCTCCCAAAAAGGGGTTTTTCTAAATAACCAAATACAACACTTTGGCTAAGGGTCAAGTTGGTAATTTTTTCACTTCTCCCCCCTCTTGGAACCTAGATATCATATACACATAAAAAGCAAAGGACCCTGGTTATTGAAAACGTCAAGAGACATGATTAGGAAAGTAACAACTTTGTTTTTTATTAATTCCAAGAATTTTGGGTGTTACAAAATCACAATTTCTTTCTATTTCTTGGGCTAAAATAACAAACAAATAGGCCTGACTAGAACATAAGATTGTCTTGATATAATACTTGAATAAGGGTCCCGACTCCCCTGTACTTTTTTCCCAATTTCAGTTATGAATAAATTTTCTCATCAGCTACTATTCATTACCCTACACCCTATGAAAAACACCCTACTATGAAATAAAAAAAAAAATGTCGGGTGTGGGGGGTGAATAGTAGCTAATATATAGCAAAACTCTTCAGTTATATATTTCATGTATGATAGATCCACTTATTAAGGAGAGTTTGACAAATACGCAAGTGTATAAAATGTTAAAATACAAATTGGAGGGTCCATATTAATAAAGGGCCCATTTCGAATAGAAAGCCCAAACACGAAGGAAGGCCAACATAAAAGGCTCTTGTTTAAATAAAAGAAACCAAAGTATCCCAAGCCCAGTAAAGTCAAACACCCACGTACCACCTCTTATGGGAAAGTAGGGATCTCCTGCAGATATGTGCTCAGGTCAATTATGAACCGGGTCTACTGGCCCTGATGTTGTTCGGCCTCTATTCTTGAACCTTTTGATTGACAACATGCATCAATAGTCTCCTCCTCATCTTTTTCTTGACCACTTGAATCATCTGATTGTCCATGGCTATTCGATCCCACCTCTTCAATCACATCCATCGACATGACAATTCTTCCTGCATATATGTGTAATTTTAATCTTCTTTTGTAACTTAAGATCTTTTTTAACATTATCTACTCGATCTTTTTGGAAAAAAACAAAAGGGCAGATCCTTCGATTAATAGCTTCATAATATATACAAAACTTACTACTTGTTCTGGCCCCTCTCAGTGTTGAAGTCGACAACGCAGCTGCAGAAGCTACAACATCTGAAGCAAGACGAGTCATCTCAACTGATTTATCAAACCATCCTTGAGGATTCTCCACTTTTATTCAGAAAGCAATGAAAGCATCCATTTGCTTATTCAACATATCCACTTCCTTCATCACCTCCTCCACCTTAGACCTGTAAAACTTCTCCACTTTATTGAATTCATCGTCGAGCCTCCTAAAGTAAACCAACTCGTACTCTCCCCCTTCGTCGGAGGACATGAGAAACGTAGTCTGATAGTTTTGTGAGCCATCCCGGTGTTAAAAGTAGAATCGAGAATTGAGATGGAACTTCAATATGGAGAAAGACTGCTTCTCATTTCATTAAGTTAAGTCCTTACAAGGTTCTACTACATCTTTATATACACATTACAGAAGGAAAACAAATGATCAAAAGGAAGAGTCCTAAAGTTAACTTTTTATTTTCTACTACTTTACAAGAAATCTGCTGCAGTCTGTTTCCTAGTTGTTGCTTTTCATCACTTTATTTTCTTTTGTGCATAATCAGTGCAGCTTTCAAGTTGACATGTCCCCCCATGCTTCCCTTTTGTTGTTTTACTTTTCTGTGCTAGTGCTTTACACTTTTCTTCTACTGCATTGTGCTTTTCACCACTTTGTTTGCTGCATGGTGTTCTCTATATGCTGCAGTGTACTTGTGCAGTGTCTTCATGTTTCTTTTCTTTGCATTCATCTTCTATTTCGTGAGACTCCCCCTTAAGATGGGCATAGATATTGAGTATTCCCATCTTGGACAATAAGAACTGAAAAACAGAAACTGTTAAGACCTTGGTAAAGATATCTGCTAGCTGGAATTTTGAAGCAATGTGGACGGGTGTGATGATTCCACCTAAAACCTTTTCTCTAACAAAATGGCAATCCAGTTCTATATGTTTAATTCTCTCATGGAAGATAGGATTCTTTGTGATATGGATGGCTGCTTGGTTATCACAGAGCAAGAGAGCAGGTTGTGGATGATCAATGCTAAGTTCCTTTAGCAAACCGAGGAGCCAAATAATTTCACAGCTTGTAGAGGCTAGTGCTCTGTATTCTGCTTTTTCTGAGGACCTAGAAACAGTCATTTGTTTCTTTGATTTCCAACTTACCAATGAGTCCCCAATAAATATTCAAAAACCTGTGACTGATCTCCTAGTTTCGGGACAAGCAGCCCAATCAGAATCACTGTAGGCTTTCAAATGTAGAGATGACTTTGATGACATGAAGATGCCTTGGCCTATAGAACCCTTTAGATATCTGAGGACTCTATAAGCTGAGTGTAGGTGAGCTTGTGATGGTCTGTCCATAAACTAGCTTAGCACCTTTACTGCATACGTGATATCTGGCCTGGTAATGGTCAGATAGATGAGTCTTCCAATGAGTCTTCTATAGATTGTAGGGTCTTGTAAGATCTCTTTTGTGGTATGACTCAATTTGTGATTTAACTCAATAGGTGTGGAGGCAGGTTTGGTGCCAAGAAATCCCTAGTCTTTCAAAATCTCGAGGGTTTATTTCCTTTGGCAAACATTTATTCCAGCTGATGATCTTGCAATTTCTAGTCCTAGGAAGTATTTGAGGGGTCCAAGTTCCTTGATCTTGAATTTTCCATGGAGGTGAGCCTTGAGTAGATCAATTTCTCTTTGAGAATTGCCTCCTATTATGATTTCATCTACATAAACTAAAAGTGTTGTGAAGGCTCCTTTTTTATTCCCTTTGGTGAATAAAGAGTAGTCAGGTTTAGATTGATTAAAACCAATGGCAGTGAGTGAATTGGAGAATTTTGAAAACCATTGTCTTGATGCTTGTTTAAGCCCATAGATGGACTTATTCAGCTTGCATACCAGTTTCTCCCCCTCAAGCTACTCTCTGTGAATGTGATAGCTAGGTGGTAGATCCATATAAATTTCCTCATCAAGATCCCCATGCAAGAAGGCATTATGAACATCCATTTGAGACAAAAACCAGTTTTGAATGGATGCCAAGGCAAGGAATACTCGAACTGTGGTAAGCTTGGCCACTGGGCTGAAGGTCTCTTGGAAGTCAAAGCCTTCTCTTTGGGTGTAGCCCTTTGCTACAAGCCTTGCTTTGTGTCTTTCAAGGGAGCCATCAGATTTGAGCTTGACTTTGAAACATATTTGCAACCAATTGCAGTTTTGGTGGGGGGAAGAGAAGTAACAGTCCAAGTGTTGTTCTCTTCTAAGGCACTGAGTTTAGTGTTGATGGCATCCTACCAATGCTTGAATTGTACAGCTTCACTATAGGAGGATGGCTCAAAAAAGATGAGAGGGAAGCATAAAAGGAATGGTGGGATGGAGAGAGATGTTTGTGAGTCAAGTGTTGGTGGAGTGGGTGAAGAGTTGAAGAGGATGTATTGATGAAGGGATAGGAGGCTGCTGTTTGACAGTGATATTGGTGGAGATAGGCAGGTTAATGTCTTTCTCTTGTGGATCTTCGAAGGGATGGGTTGATAGGCAGCTCTGGTTGTTGGGGTGAGGGAGGAGATGATTCAAGGGAGGTAGGAGGGGAAGACATAAGGGGCTGAGGTGTCTCGGATTGTGAGATGGGTTGTGACATGTGATTGGGTGGAGGGGAGTCATCTGTTGGGACAGGTTGTGACATGGAAGTGGATGAGAATGTGTCATCTAGCAGTGCAGGAAGGAGTACAAGATCTTGAGGGAATGAGAGAGGAGGAGAAGGAATGGAGGTGGGAGATTGAAATGGGAACATAGATTCATGGAATGTGACATTTCTGGAAATGAATGTGGAATGAGTTTCCAGGTCATGAAGTTTATAACCCTTAACATTTGCAGGATATCCCAGAAATATGCAGGGTTTAGCACGTGGTTCAAACTTAGTTATGTGGTGCTTGGTAGTGCTAGCATAACTCAAGCATCCAAAGACTCTAAGGTGAGAATATGAAGGTGGTGAGGAAAAGAGAACTTCATAGGGAGATTTATTTGAAAGAAGGGGTGTGGGAATTCTATTGATAATGTATGCAGCTGTTAGAACTGCATCTCCCTAGAATTGAATGAGCAATGCAGCTTGGAAGAGAAGAGCTTAGGCCACATTCAAGAGATGTTGGTGTTTCTTCTCAACAACACCATTTTGTTGAAGGGTATACACAAAAGATTTTTGGTGAATAATCTCATGATCTTTATAAAAGCTTGCCATATCAAATTCAAGACCATTGTCAGTCTTGATTTTCTTTACTTTCTTATTGAATTGAGTATTTATGAGCTGGGAGAATGACTATAAAATGGATCTTGTATCAGATTTTAATTTCATTAGAAAAATCCAAGTTACTCTAGAAAAGTCATCCACAATAGTTAGAAAGTAATGAAAACCTTGAACTAAGGCTTGAGAATATAGTCCCCATATATCACAATGTATTAAATCAAAAGGGAGTGAACTAGAGGATACACTTGAAGGGAAAGAAAGATGTCGTTGCTTGGCCAAATGACAGATTTTACAATGGGAATGATCTTTGGACTTTACATTAGGAAGATGAGAATGAATCAAACTCATTCTTTGTGGAGACAAATGTCCTAATCTAAAGTGCCATAGATCAAAGTCTTACTGTGTGGCAGCTTGATTGAGTCGAGTTTGATTTGAGAGAGTTGAAGGAGGATTGATGTTGCTGTTATGAGGACAAGGTAGCAGATAATATAGACCAGCATGGGCTTTAGCGAGTCCAATCATCATCCATGAAGAGAGGACCTTAATGAAGCACAAATCATTTGAGAAAAATAGGCATATGTCTGGTTTTTGAGTGAGCTTACTGACTGAAATCAAATTGAAAGTAAACGAGGGAACACATAGAACATTAGTCAGGACTAATGATTCTGAAAGTTTGACAGTGCCTATATGTGTAACTTGAGCCTTGGTATCATTAGGGAGCTGTACAAAGGCTTGAATGCAAGAGGGGGGCTTGTTAAAAAAAGAGGTGGAGCACACCATGTGATCAGTGGCTCCCATATCCATGATCCATGGTGTGTTATGAACATCAGATTGTTCATTTCGAGAATGTGAGTTGTGATTGCAGTGGTTTATAGAACTGAGATGAAATTGTTTAACAGGCAATGAGAGAGTGGTGAGGCAGTGATATTTACCTGCTAGGTTCGAGTAGGATGTGATGGAGGAGTTGGTTTTAGGAGTGTCTGGTTTAGTAGAAGCAGAAGCATGAGTAGGCAGAGTAGGCAGAATTAGTTTGGCTTGTCCCAAGTTCAGCTGAGGGAATTGAGCATTGACAAGAGCCATGAGGTGTTGTGCTTGTGCCTGAGAGAGATTCAACTGAGAAGCACTTGGAGCAGGTGCTTCTTGAGGTGATGAAACAACCTGTGCAGCAACTTGATTTGCAGAATATGATGCAGTAGCATTTATCCTTCATGTGCCCAACCTTACCACAATTCTGACAAATCAGATCTAATTTTTTCCTTTTCTTTGAAAAACTTTGGTAGGCTAAAAGAGCAGAAGATTTAGAGACAGGTATAGCTATATTTCTTACCTGCCTTTGTCTTTCTTCTTGCAAAATCAGTGAAAAAGCCTTGTCTAATGAAGGCAAGGGACTTAGTAAAATGATTTGCCCCTTCACAGAATCATAGCTATCATTTAAGCCCATCAAAAACTTAAAGACATAATCTCTTTGTTGGACCTCACCAACAGTTTTCAAAGCATCACAAGTGCATTTTCCACAAGTGCAACAAGGGAGTGGTCTATAAGTGTCTAGTTCTTCCCAAATAGCATTGAGTTGTGTGAAACAATCACTTACAGAGAGGTGCCCTTGAACAATGCTACTGAGCTTGTGCTGAAGGTGATAAATTCGAGCTTCATCAGGTTAAGCAAACCTTTCTTTGAGCTTGTCCCAAACTTGCTTAGCTGAGGTCATGAAAAATACATTAGAAGCAATGTCCTTTGAAATAGAATTCAGGATCCATGCCAACAAAATGTTGTTACATCTCAGCCACGACACATATGAGGGATCTGTTAACTCAGGAGTATTAATGGTCCCATCTAGGAAGCCTAGTTTGTTTTTGATTGAAATGGAGAGCAGAAATGACCTGCTCCAAGATATATAATTCGAACCAGTTAATGGAGGTGACACAATGACAGTATTAGCATTGTCACTGTGGTGTAGGAAAAATAGACTATTTGGGTCTTCAGCAATGGAAACAGGAGAAGAGTAAGAGGAGGAAGTCATGGCTTAAGAGATGAAATTAGTTTGCAGATCTTAAGCAAACACAGCAGGACTAATAGCCTGCTCTGATACCATGTTAAAAGTAGAATCAAGAATTGAGATGGAACTTCAATATGGACAAAGACTACTTCTCATTTCATTGAGTTAAGTCCTTACAAGGTTCTGCTACATCTTTATATACACATTACTGAAGGAAAACAAAAGATCAAAAGGAAGAGTCCTAAAGTTAACTTTTTATTTTCTATTGCTTTACAAGAAATCTGCTGCAGTCTGTTTCTAGTTGTTACTTTTCATCACTTTATTTTCTTTTGTGCATAATCAGTGCAGCTTTCAAGTTGACATGTCGCCCCATGCTTCCCTTTTGTTGTTTTACTTTTTTAAGCTAGTGCTTTACACTTTTCTTCTGCTGCATTGTGCTTTTCATCAATTTGTTTGCTACATGGTGTTCTCTATATGCTGCAGTGTACTTCTTGTGTAGTGTCTTCATGTTTCTTTTCTTTGCATTCATCTTCTGTTTCGTGAGACCCGACTCACTGAATTTACAAGAATGGCTTGGCTTTCAATGTCATGATCATCATCGCAAGTAGTGGATGGGCTTGTGGGGAGGTGGTTGTATCTTTGTAAGGCCGCTAAAAGCTCTGTATAGTGTGAGCTTTCGCTTTAGGCCGAATGGGGTGGCTGGTGCCCCGTTTCTTTGCTTGAAGTGTAGGATGTCTTTCAACAAGGTTTTGAGCTTACCATAATCCATGTATGCTTCTTGCCATTCGGGCACCATCTGTGCCGCGAATTCCTTTCCGAACTTCATGGTTTTTTGGGTTTCTTTGCAGACTGTAGTACTACTGCTGCAAACGAACCAACTTGTGAGAAAACACCACCTTGAGGCTTGATGATGTGGGATTTATATATACAGGTTGAGAGTGACCATTTCCTCTGCTATTATTTAAAAGTAAAATAAAATCGATGCAGGGAAATTTCAATTGGGGAAGCAAATACGTGTTGGCTAGTGGCTAGTGGCTAGGTCCACTTTTTCGTGGGAGAGATAGAGAGGCAAGATAAAAGTTTACATTCTAGATAGAAATTAATGTATAGTAGCAGTCACAATTGACAATAGACGAGAGCTTCTAAAAAAACAAAAAAAAAAAAATAGAGAAAGGCTAGGGAACTCCAAATTTCCTCTCCTCTCGAAGGGTGAGGTCTTCTTTCTTTACTCTCCGCAAAGAGGTTCTCTCTTGGATATTGTCTTCAGACTTTGTTTGTAGAGGGTGACATGGAAAGTGAACTGGAGAAAATGTGGGCTTCCTTTAGCCTCACGGATACAGAAAAAAAAAAAAAAAAAAAAAAAAAGCAGTAGTATTATCAACAGAAGCCATGCATGAGTCTATGTGAAAAGGCAAATCGTGTCTCCTTTCTCAAGGGATTGCTGATAAGAACGTGAATAGGGAGGCTTTCAAAAAAACCATGTCCGCGGCTTGGAAATCAAAAGGGTGGATCAGATTCAAGGAAGTGGGTGAAAACCGAATGCTGGTGGATTTCCAGTTGGAGAAGGATAAAACAAAGGTGATGTTGGGCAAACCTTGGTCTTTTGATAGAATGTTAGTATGTTTACCGGAATTTGATGGGAACTCCCCTCCCAAGGAAATTCTCTTCTCATCAAAGGTTTTTTGGGTGCAAACCCATAACATGCCTTTGGCTAGCATGACAAAAGAGGTGGGACTCCAGATTGGTCAAGGACTAGGGGAGGTTCTGGACGTTGAGATGGACAGCTGTGGTCTGGGATGGGGTCAGTTTATGCGCATTAAGGTGGTAGTTAATATCAACCTTCCTTTGTCTTGAGGTGGGTTCTTATCAGTTGAAGGAAGACAAATATGGCTGCCTTTCAAATATGAGAGGCTTCCATTATTCTGTTTTCAGTGTGGAGTTATTAAGCATGGGAACAAGGCTGCACCTGGGCTTCTCGGAGCTCTCAGGCTTCAGCAGAAGGAAAATCTCAATATGGTCCTTGGCTACAGACAAACTCTCCAAAACCAGGTGGTGATCCTTTAAGAAGGTACGGTGGAGCTCAGTCTCAGCAGCCTCACCATGGCTGGCAGAAGGAGTTTTCTAGAAAAGAGATGGAGAAGGAAAGTGCCAACAAGGGACCTGACTTGCAAGAGTTAGTTCAGGCTAAAATCTCGAAGATTGCCAATCTTAAAAAGGATCACAGTACTTTCGATCATTTTCCTTCCTCAGCAAAAGACTTGAATACAAAGCAGGCCAAAATTAAGGAAGTCAAACCTGGAATTGAGGAAGATATTTTTTCCTTACCAGAAGGCAGTACAAAAAAGGTTAATAATCCCAAGATTTATGGAGCTGAACCTGGGGGGACAGAAAATTGATGGATTCAAATACTGAGCAACATTTGAAAGACCCTGTTGAGATTCATCACCCGCTAAAAAAGGAATGGTCACTTTCTGAGCAGGTGAACTCATTAGATAACTTTCTCAAAGATCAAATTCAAATGCTGCAGGCTACTAAAAAATCTGCTAGATGGAAAAGGAAGGCACGTGACAAGTTCTTTCACTCTACTATTGTTAATGATTACAATCAATTGGGAATTGCAAGTCCATGTTTTCTCAAAAGGAAGGCAAAGTGTGCTAATTTTTGAGGAGGTGTCGAATCACTTCTCTAAAAAGGCCAAATCTACAAGTTCAGATGGTGAGAATTTACCATAAACTAGTATGGTGGTGGTTGCTGGGCAGCCCCACCAACAACAATGAGTTGCCTAAGTTGGAATTTCCGGGCTTGGGAACCCCCAGATAGTTAGAGAACTTCACCACTTGGTGAAAAATAAGTGTCCCAGGTTTATTTTCTTAATTGAAACTAAGGAGCAAGATAGGGTATGATTGTAGTTTTGTAATTGACAGCAAAGGCCTCAGTGGAGGTATTGCTTTTCTATGGAAAATTGATGTGGAGGCAGCATTGGAATCTTACACTAGGCACCATATCTCATTAAGGATTACTAGTCCTTTGGCAGGTGAGGATTGGGTATTAACTAGCTTTTATGGACATTTTAAAACAGCTAGGAGACATGAGAGTTGGCAATTGTTACGAGCTATTAAACACCCTACTGGTGTGGCTTGGCTTTGTGTAAGAGATTTTAATCAAGTCCTGTTGCAAGAGGAGAAGTATGGGGCTACCATGAGGCCTTATTCTCATATGGAAGCCTTTAGACGAGCAGTGGATGATTGTGAACTCAGTGACTTAGGATACATGGGAGACAAATTCACATGGAGAATCAATAGAGAGGGTCAGTAGTTCACTAAAGAAAGACTAGACAGAGGCTTTGCCAATTCAAGGTGGCAAGACCTATTTCCCTCTCATTCAGTGTCTCATGAGTTAGCTCTTTGTTCTGACCATAGGCCCATTGTGATTTACATGGCTAAGCGAATGCTATATGAGTAGAGAAGGGGTAAACCTTTCAGATATAAAGCTAGTTGGGCTCTAAGAGAAGACTGTTTGCAACTTGTTAAAGAGGAGTGGAAAAAACACATGTTGGCCCCTCACAAACTAGCTCTGGTTACAGAAGGGCTATAGGGATGCCAAGATAAATTGAAAGCTTAGGCCAAAGCTAACTTTGGAAACACTAAGAGATCCATTAACAACAAGCTTGCTCAATTATCGAAATTGCAGGAATCTCATAAGGGTGAGAAAGTTGACAGATTCAAAAGCCTTAGTAAAGAGGTAGAGGGGCTTCTTGAAGAAGATAATTTGAAGTGGAAACAAAGGGCCAAACAGAGATGGCTTCAAGAAGGGGATAGAAATACTTAGTATTTTCACCAGTGTGCAAACCAAAGAAGGGGACGTTCAAAAAATCATCAATGATGAAGGGGAGGTTCTGAAAAAACCAGAGGACATTGGAACCAAGTTTCAAAAATTTTTTTCTAATCTTTTCTCTACAGAATGCCCGAGTGGGATTGAGGTATGCCTGAAAAACATGAAAATTGTGGTGACAGATGGGATGAATAGCAGGTTGACCGAGGAATTTACTGCTGAGGAAGTTAAGGAAGCTGTCTTCCATATGAATTCTTTGAGTTCACCTAGCCCTGATGGATTTCTCCCTGCCTTTTATCAAACTCATTGGTCTTCTATTGGTCCTGAGGTTACTGAAGCTGCTCTTTATGTTCTAAATTCTGGTGGTTTGATTTTTGATGCAAACAAAACCTTCATTGCATTGATCCCAAAGAAGAAATCTCTTACTAAGGTGATTGAGTTTAGGCCCATCAGTCTTTGTAATTTCCTTTATAAAATTATCTCAAAAACCATTGCTAATAGATTAAAGAGAATACTCCCTGATGTGACATTCCCAAATCAGTCAGCCTTTGTACCTGGTCGACTTATTGCTAACAATATTATTGTTGCCTATGAGGCTTTACACAATGAACAACAAGTTCTTTGGTAAAATTGGTTATATGGCCTTGAAACTCGATATGAGTAAGGCATATGATTAAGTAGAATGGATTTTTTTGAGAGTTGTCATGAGCAAAATGGGTTTTGACCAGCAATGGATTGAGTTAGTAATGAAGGGGGTGGAAACTGTCTCTTATTCTATTTTGGTTAATGGCAGTCCTCAACCATACTTCAAACCATCTAGAGGAATAAGACAAGGTGACCCATTATCACCTTACCTTTTCCTATTTTGTGCTGAAGCGTTATCATCACTGATGTGTCATGCTGAACTATCAGGAGCTATCAATGGTGTTCCCATAAAAAGAGTCAAACTACATGTCAATCACCTCTTATTTGCATATGACAGTTTGCTCTTTTGCAAGGCCAATTCTCTTGAATGGAGCAGGCTTATTTACTTACTGGATACTTATGAAAAAGCCTCTGGTCAAAGACTCAATAAAGATAAGACCTCCATTCAATTTAGTAGAAACACTCCTAAAGAAACTCAAGAGATTGCTGGTGTTAAGTCAAGTCAATCACATGAAAGTTACCTGGGTCTCCCAGCCTTAATAGGAATAGCTCGAGCCAAGGCTTTTGGTTCTATCCTAGACAGAGTCAAACAAAGAATTAGTAACTTTAAAGTTAGATATCTATCACAAGCAGCAAAGGAGGTTCTTTAGAAAGCAGTGGTTCAAGCTTTGCCAACATACAACATGTCAGTTTTTAAGCTTCCAATCTCAGTGGTAAAGGAGCTAAACAGAATGATGCAACACTTCTGGTGGGGTCAGCAAGAGCAAACTAAGAAAGTTCACTGGATTTCATGGGGCAAGATGAGCAAGTCAAAGGCTATTGGGGGCTTGAGATTCAGAGAATTGGAAGCCTTTAATTTGGCATTGTTAGCCAAACAAGAGTGGAGGCTATTGCAAGATCCTAAATCCCTAGCTTCCCAGGTATTAAAATAAAAGTACTTCCCCAAATATCATTTCTTCCAAGCCAAATTGGGATGCAAGCTTTCTTATGTTTGGAGAAGCATAATGGCAGCTAGAGGACTAATAGAGAAGGGCACTTACTAGAGGGTTGGCAATGGGAGGGATATTAAAATATGGCAAGACAAATGGATCCCAAGTTAATTTCTACGAGGGCTCAAGGTACTGTCAACACAGAGGAAGACCAGACTATTGTCCAAGAATTGATTGATCCAGAGACTAACCAGTGGAGGATTGATTTGGTAACGAGTTTATTTCCTGTTGATAGTGCTGAGAAGATTTTACAATTACCTATTAGTTGAGCAAACAAGCCAGACAAGATGATTTGGAAGGGGACAATAGCAGGCCAGTTTAATGTGAAAAGTGCATACCATTTCCAAAAAGATCTAAGGATCATATCAAATGGACAGCCCTCTGCTTCTAATGACAGGAGGAAATTTTGGTCTGTGCTCTGGAAACTCAAGATCCCACCAGCAAATAAAATTTTTGTGTGGAGAGCATGCTTAGAGGGTTTGCCCACTATGTTGAACCTTTCAAGAGAAAGCTAGTTGAAAATCCTAAATGCCCTATTTTTTTTGCTGAAGAATCAGTCATGCATGCTATTTGGTTATGCCCTGCAGCAAAGGATGTATGGAGCCTTTGTTCCAAACAGATTAAAAAATGCGCTATATGGAAGGTGATGTTTCTTGAACTATTTGATTCTTTTTGCTCTGACTTTGATCAGGAAGTGGTGGAGGAAATTTCAATAATGGCAAAAAGGATTTGGCAGAGAAGAAACAAGTTCATTTTCCAATCAGATTTCCAGCATCCTAAAGAGGTCCTTTTGCAAGCTCAGATAGTTTTGAAGGAGTTGGTTGAAAGCAAAACTAAAAATGCTCAGGTAGAGAATGAAGTGAGTAGACAGACACCAGAATGGGCTCCTCCACCCGCTAACATCATGAAGGTTAATTAGGATATTGCTACAGACAAGGTCAAAGGTCTAATATGTATTGGCATAGTTCTGAGCGACAGTGCAGAAGCAGTCATTGCTGCATCAAGAACAAATAGGCTTCTCAAATAGGACCCTCTCTTGGCTGAAGCAATTGGGGCGCTGCAAGCCACTATCTTCTGTCTTAATTTGGGATATCAGAGCATCATTCTGGAAGGGGATTCTCTCCAAGTTATTCAAGACATTCCTAAAACCATGAAGAATATGTTAAGCTTTGGTTTGGTGATTGAAGATATTAAATAAAAGCTATTATGTTTCTCAAGTTGGTCAGTTAATCATGTAAAGAGAGAGGCCAATCACCTCGCTCATTTTCTAGCTAGATCAGCTTTGATAGTTACTTATGTAATTGTGAATCGGACTCTATGTCCTTGATTTGTTTGTTCTTTCCAAGTTAATGAATGAATGCAACATTCCTTTCAAAAAAAAAAAAGACAACAGGGAACGCTACAAGAAAATGATGAAAGATTGTTGACTCTAACATATTTTTCATTTGTTTTTTATTTACCTATCTCTGAAGAACAGCTCATATTTTTGTTTCATTGTTTTCTTTATTGAGAAATACTTTAGCAATGGATTAGACAAAATAATCCTATAAATGACGTTGCTTTATGTAGTTTGTCAAATTGTAAAGTTATTTTATTACAAAATAGATCTAACGAATCATATAAAATCACGTTAATTTATGAGATTACTTTTATGTAATTTCTTTGTGACTGTAGCTATTAACTTATTTATTTGGCCATGGACAGATTTTATAAGATTTGTCTCTAAACCTAACTACATATAGTGGGGTTTTCTCTTATGGCTAATGCTACTTTTTTGTCATCCCTTGCCTTTTCTATATTTGATAACTTTCAAACAGGAACATTTTATTTTCCACCTTGTAGTCAAAACAGCTTTGAAATACTCTAGTCGTCTCTTCAGCCTGTTGAATAGTCTTAACCATTCAAGGTTCTTAAAGATTGTTATTAAGAAACAGGGCCAAAGTACATAACTGTCTAACAAAAAATGGACCATATTTCCAGAAAATAATCAGCTGTTTATGTCGACGGAAGGGATAGAGATGCGAGAGATCGAGGGAGAGGATAGGGAGACGTCGGGGGAGGGGTTGCTGCCCAGAGGTGTCGGGCTGTTTCTGCTATGATCTTCTTCTTTTTTATCTCATCTCAGATCACGACCAGTACTGCTTTGTGGTTTTCGGCAGTCTGAGAAGAAAATGACACGGTTTTTGGTTTGGTTTGGTCCGAAGGGAGTTCTTCGAATGGGTTTCGTGTGTTGTAGAAACCGATGAGCAAAAAGAATACGGGGAATGAAAATTACTCTACTGTTTAAGAAAATAATAGAACCTGGCTTTGATACCAAATATGATGTAGGATAAAAATTGAGAAAACACTAGAAGAGGAAGAAAAAGCGGAAGAGAAGAAAGAAACTAGAAAGTTAATAGAATAAGAAGAAGAAGAAGAAGAAGACAAAGAAAAAGATGGAAGATAGCGGCAACCTCAATTCATTAATCTGAAAAAACTGATCTTCAGTGTTTCATTACAAGCATTTAAATAGGAAAAAAAAACACAAACCCTAAATAAACCTTAGAAAGTCTGGGCTAAAGCCCAAGCCCATTAATACAAACCCAAATAAAATAAATAAAACATAAGTAAAATGACCAAAATAACAATAATAGAAGATTCCCTCATCACATTCTCTATTCCAAATTTTGAGAAATGTTTTGACATTTTTGAGTTTCTGTGTTAAGACATAAGCAGGAGAACCCAAGATGCTAATGTTCCAAGCTCTTTTTACCACATCTAAACTGGAAGGATCTCTGGCCCAAAATTCTTCAAATTTGAAGTTAGTGAAATATTTTCTAGGACTCGAGGTATTGAGTAGGAAGAGGGCATGGTTTGAGGAGTTAATAGGTAAATGCCTAACTTTTCCACTAGGAAAGAGCAAAGTCCACATTGTGTTGGCTATTCCTCTATCCAACCTCTCACGTATGTGCCTATTACCATGTCTCTCGCTAGACCAGGTGAATTTTGGGCCTAGGTAGCCTAGATTAGCTAACCCATTTTAGTTCTTGAAAAGTCGCAATCCATTGGGCTGAGAGGATGAGGCAAAGGGTTTTCCTCCAACTTTTTCATTTTGACTTAAGATGGAATTAAAATCTCCAATACCCAATAAAGATCCTAGGAATGAGTTTGCAATTGTGTTGAGCTTATTCCAAAAGGAAATTTGTTGACTATATTGTGTTGAACAATAAGCTAACATGAGTAACCAAGGCATGTGTGCAAGATCCGAGTACACCATAAACACCATAGCATTACTAGAAATATACACAGGTTCGACGTCTATACCTAGGCGCCATAAACACAAAAGACCACTCCATTTTCTTTGGGGAGGCACATGCAAATATAAGGAAAAACATAGCCAATTTACAACACCTTTTGCATTCACATCAGGCAAAAGTGATTCCTCTAGGAAGATCATATCAGGTGGTGAGACCTGATTTGGGCCGTAAGTTCACGCATTGCAGCGAAACGTGCTATTCCTCTACAATTCTAACAAAGAAGCTTCATTTCTGTTTTGGTGGTAGGATAGGCTCTGCCACCTCAACCATTTCAGTAAGATCAACAAGATTCTTAGAAGAGAACTGAGTATTTTTACCATCAGAGGACCCTTTGAGAGTGTTCCGAGCATAGGTTGCCGACTGAGTGTGGTTCCCCCTCTTCTTTCCTTTTCCTATTGTTCTCTTCTTCTTCTTTTATCCCTCGAGCTTGAATCAAAGTTGCAAGTGTTCGAATTTCCCCTGTATTTTCTTCCTTCTCCAAGGCCAGTGTTTCTTGGGGGTAGCTTTGAATGGTTCCTGCTCTCTTCTTACTTTGAAATCAAGATTGCCATGTAACTCAACTTCATTGGTGATTGGTTGATTGGCTTTTTCTATGTGTTCTGTGTTATGGGATGATGGTTTATCGAGAAAATTATTGAATGGGCTGCTATTAGAGGATTGGATGATTGGGCTGTTAATAGATGAGAATGGGGCAATATTTGGGCTTGGATCAAAATGAGTGTCAAGGCCCATGGGGCTCACATGCTCTTTAGGAACGTTTCTGACGATGGGCCCCGAAAGGTTTTCAAAATGGGTAAGTATCTGTTGATAAACTGATGCGCCTCTAATGAAGGGAATGAAATCGAGTCTGCCATATTTTGGGACATAAAGAGAGGTAGGATCTGATTATGTTTGGTTAGAAATTAATGAGATAAAGTCTTGGTATGATGGTTTCAGATGTTGGTGGTATGGCAACTGTGGAGAAGTGGCGCGGTGGGCTCACTGTTGGGTTGACGGCTGATGGGAGAGGAGATGGGCTACAAATATTAATTGGGGCCACCAACTTATTTATGGCTCACTGTTCATCATCCTTTAATGTAGACCATTCTTTGGAGAAACCAATCTCCCTTGATGATGGTATCCCGCTTCCGTGCCTCCATTGACCTGAGCATGGAGCTCCAGTTGTGATTTGAAAAGGATTCTTTCGGTTCATATTGGTGGATTGGGAACTTTCTTCTGAGTACATCTTTCATTTCCCTTTGTTGGCAGCTCTACCTTCTCGGTGGTGGCTTTGCAAACTTTCCTCTATTTTTTATGATAGCTTGGTTCTCTAAATATGACCGTAGGGAGTGCAACTCTTGGGGAAGGTCTTTGTCTATTTTGTTCCTGAGCTGGGTCCGTTTGTTGTTGTCGTGGTGGAACCCGCGTGTCATTTCTCCATGTTGATGAATTTTCGACCTTCATCCACAGTCCATAAATTGAAATTTCTGGTGGTTCCGTGTAAGTTGGACAAGCTTGGGCTATGTGATCAAGTCTTCCACATCCATAGCAGAATTTCGATAGGCACTCGTACTCGATCAATATTTTCCTCACTACACCACTCGGTCTTGCTAGATCAAACCCTTTTGGTTGTTGTTGTTCAACATTCATTTCCACTTTAATACGCAGAAACCTTCTCAAAGTTACACCAAAGATGGATGCTTTGTCCACTCCAATGAGATTTCCCAGAACGTTGCCTATTCTTTCAGCATTTTTATTCTTAAGCATCTCCATGGTAAACCATGGATTTGTATCCAAAAAGCAGAATAATTCAGTGCAATGTCGTTGATGCCTAATTTAGGACGCCAGTGCCTACTGACCATATGGAATCCTTTTAAAGTTCCAAGGACGATTTGCTAGAATCATTTCCTTGTCCTGGTGGTTTGGAAATGTAAACAGAAACATGTTGGTTTTTTATATCTTCAATCATGAGACCATTGACAAAACTCCACATAGCTTTGATGGTAGCATGGAATGTGCGTCTGTTGAGAGATTTTGTGGAAATTAATTTGCCAACCGGAGTGCGGTTCGAGAAGTGGTTTGCTGGACCTTCTTCTGGTTCCAAATGGAGATCATTCCATGAGAAAGCTTCAGCTTGCGAAATGAGCCTGTCTATATCAGATTGGGTTAAGGACATTTTTGTGTTGGTTTGTGGTACTGGGACGGATAGGGAGGGAGGGGCAGGCGTGCAGGGATGGGGGCTGGTTTGTTTAAAGGGATGGAAGGTGGGGAGAGAGTAACGGCAAAGAACTACTAAGAGGGGAAGGACTCATAAGAGAGGTGGGGAGAACTCATTCTAGGAGAGAGAGGTGGAGAGTTTTCCTTTTTGATTGGCTTTCATCGTTTATGAATTCAAAAGGTGGAAGAACAATATCACTACTACCTTGCTTTTGCATTTAAATTTCGTTGATGATGAAATTGAATTTAATCGAACAAAAATACATCATTTGAGACAAAACAATATCTGGGAGCGTGACCTGTCATGTAAAGAAATTCACAAATGTTTATTAATTATTACAAATTCCCACCTCAGTTCAATTTGATTAATCTCTTGCATCATGAACTGTTGTCGAACACAATACCTTGTACAAAGGAGCACAGATACAGTGAAAGACACATGTAAGGAAGAGGAAACGACTTGAACGGTACAGTATGTTGAATGGAAAGAATAATATGATAACTACAAGCTGCAGATCAGAAAGAGGGGATAAATTTCAGTAGTGTATATATATTCAAAATTAGATGGGGAAAAAGTAGATAAAGTACTTCTACATATATGATCTTTACCAGAACCAAGTTGAGAGGCAGAAGTTCTGTCAATGCTTTGTAATCATTCGTTTTTGGGTCCCTTTCCATGTCAAGGTTTAAGAGAACACTAGCTAGTGCTAGTGCTGCAAGACCAAAGCTGAGGAGGAGAACTTGTTGGTAACCCAACTCGGTTCCTTGCTTGAAGCCGAATATGAAGGAATAGTTGACTCGGTACTGCCTCCAGAAGTATATGTTGGCAGCATACATTAACATGTGCAGAACTATGAAGCCAAACAAACTGCGAGCGAGGAAGGAAGTTTGTTTATTAACTTTGGAAAAGTAGAGAGAGTTCTAAATTTCCTCCTTCTAGGATTGAAAGCATATTCATCTGAATCTTTTATTTTTAAAAAGCTTAAAGGTGCTCACAATGAATCATATATATATATATATATAGCAGGTCTTGTGATGTGAAAAGACCATCTACTTAAATTTTTGGAATAATTAGTATTATAGACGCTTCAATTCAACATGGAAGAAGGATTATGCAGTTCTTAAAACCTCTGTTGAGTGGAGATGTAATCCTAGAGAGAAATGAAAGTTACCTGTACAGGGGAAACATATTCTCCATATAGTCGGTCGCCCCTTTATTATTCATGAGATTACGATCGCGTATAATTAAAATAAGAGCTAATATCAGAGCTGCCGTGCAGCCAGCAAAAAATCCTGAAAAGTTTTCCAATGAACAGATCCAAAGGGAAAGAAATGGACATTAGATTTATCCCCATAATTTCTTCGCTGTTAAGAAGTTTAATTCATACTAGATCAAAGACCTTACCCATGGAAAATGTAGTCCTATGTCTCTATCTCTTTGCCGTGGGTCTTAAGATGTTCATGCCTTTAGTGCGGTTAGAGTTGGAGAAATGCTTGATGAATGCAGCTTCAGTCCTTTCCATAAGCTTGGTAACCTACAATGGCAAGTGGCTTATATATATCAGAATAGAAGGAAATAGCAGTACTGGACAAAACAAGTAACAATCCTCTCGTAAGTAGAATGCTGCGTTTGGGTGCTGAGGTGATCTCGGATGATCTGAGTTGATCAATAAATAATAATATTTTGTGGGTTTCATTGAAATGTATTTTAATATATGAAGTAGGTTAATATATGTATGTAAATGTATGAGGTATGTTGAGAATCCTATTAATAATTAATTTGAGATTGATTTGACACCCAAACATAACCCTAGTCTGATTCATTTGAGGTGGAGTGATCTTTCTCTGCTTTCATCTACTTCTCCTAGGAATATAGAAATCTCACCTCATCAGAGCTTCCGAGGAAGGAGTTGTCCACCATCTTCATGTTGGATTTTGATGCATCCCTTGAAGAAATCTGCAAGGTTAAGGTATAAATACAAGGACCAAAATATCAATGTTTAACTCTTAGAAAAAGAAGGGTAAAAAAAAACTCTTAGAAAAAAGAGAAAAGGCTGGTATACAAATGGGACCAACCATAGATGCCCCTCCAATTCAAAAATGGGGTTTTCTAAATAACCAATACAACACTTCGGCTAAGGGTCAAGTTGGTAATTTTATCATCATATACATATAAAAAAACAAAGGACCCTGGTTATTGAAAATGTCAAGAGACATGATTAGGAAAGTAACAACTTTTTTTTTTTATTATTAATTCCAAGAATTTTAGGTGTTACGGAATCACAATTTCTTTCTTCTTCTTGGGCTAAAATAACAAACAAATAGGCCTGACTAGAACATAAACACATATTATATGTTGTACTTGTTGATTAAGAATTGTATCAATGCTAGTGTTATTTTACTAGTTGGCTTGTACAAATCATTTCTCTATGGGATAAGAACGTCTTGATATAATACTTGAATAAGGGTCCCGACTCCATTGTACTTTTTTCCCAATTTCAATTATGAATAATTCTTCACATCAGTTACTATTCATTATCTCACACCCTATGAAAAATACTCCACTATGAAATTTTAAAAAAAAAATATCGGGTGTGGGGTGTGGGAGTGAATAGTAACTAATGTATAGCAAAACTCTTCAGTTATATATTTCATGTATGATAGATCCACTTATTAAGGAGAGTTTGACTCATTCGTAAGTGTATAAAATGTTAAAATACAAATGATTGAATTCATGTCTTTGTATTAGCTCAAACTTTTAAGATAGTTGATGATTAAATATTTATATAATTATTTTTTCCTCTTCTAAGCTTGCCAGTAACGTCTTTGCTAAAATATGCATGAGACATGATGGTAATGATGCCCAATTGGAATAGAAGTTTACTCTTTTTGGTGAGGGAAAATACCTTATCATATTTCTTCATGATCTTCGAAAATGCCAGTGTATTGAAGAAGTTGTCTCATTCATGGAAAAATATTAGTGGAAAGAAAAGAAGAAGAAGACAAGAAAATCCTACTAGATCTAATAAAAAAAACTAGCAATATATGTCTAATAATACCTGAAGCTTTTGAGAAGCCGGAGCTTCCTGTAAAATTCAATAATAGCCCGCTTAAGTTGTTCTTCAACTTTCCTAAGATTTTTCTTGCTGAAATTCAGCTCCGTCTGCATAGGATAATGGAGGATGCTCTTAATGGTGGAGCGAGGAGTCTCCCGGGTGTTGTTTATTTTCACATGATCAAGTACTTCCAGAGGAGCTAGTCTACTGGCCCTGATGTTATTCGGCCTCTGTTCTTGAACCTTTTGATTGACAAGTACATAAATGGTCTCAGATACCCTCAGATTTTGCTATTCAACCAAGATATTAAAAATATGTTCTCTGCAGAATGAACAGATCCTAATAACAAGTTTTGAAGAAATGAAAACTTTTGGGAGAGAGAATTTTGAAATTGCCTTCACTTAACTCTATATTATATCTACAAATTCGTAGGTCAATGAGTCTGGTTATAAAGGGCCAAATGATGTGAATGAAAAGTTGTAACTTTTCATTTTTCTGTAATCTAATGTGAACAAGTATATGAATTATACCTACTGCCAACCAACACATAAGTTGGACTTAGTCCAACGGTCATGCGACTTCCCTACCATCCATCTTGCAGGGGTTCGAAACCCAATAGGTGCGGTGATGAGTGTATGAAAGTACACTCTAAATACCCTATTATTGGACTATAATGCTAAAATATGAATAGAAATTATAGGAATTAATGTGTATTCTTGAATTGAGTTTCTATTTATTTTGAGATACTCTTAAGCAGATTTTTATGTTTAATTTCAGGGACTATAAAAGAGTAAGTCAAAACCCAGGCAAATTCAAAGGACTTTCAAATGGACAAGAGTTGGCACAACCTAAGAACTTTCAATGAGTGTAGGACTCTTCAAATAAGGATAATGATGGAGTTTAAGAGTAATTCGGATCAAGAGAAATAGTCAAAGTCCAACATGCTCTAGGAGATTGTCTGGATATACTTTAGTATTTCAACCGTAACTTTCTATTCACACATCGGATTGATTCGATTCTAGATGAGTTGGAAAGCTAACTTAAAGGGCTACGACTTTGTCTCTAATACAAATTTCCAAATTCGAATTCTTGAAGTGCGTACGTGGCTGCCAAGATAAGTCCTAAGATTTAGGCGATTTTTCTAGGCAGGAATCATGAAGATATTAGGGTTTCTTTCCTACCCTATATAAAGATATCATTAGGAGGTTGAAAAGGGGAAAGAGAGGAAGGGAGCAATTTAATTCTCATGTCTACCGTTTGCTTTACCTTTCTCTTGAGATTTTTGTTGTCCATTATATTTATGGATAACTAAATTCTCAAGTAGGGCTAGGGATGAACTTGCACAATAGATGGTATTTGTAATTTATTTTTGATTTATGTATTTGATTTTCAATTACTAAAACTCTTTTGTTTTATCATTCTCAATTCATCGTTGATGTTCTCTTCTCCGAATAATCATAGAATTTATTCTGTTTATGGATTCAGTCATGCTTTTTCTATTGAATGGATTAGTTCTTTGATTATGTTTGGATCAATTATTTATCTATATTGATTAAATTCTTTGCTGCAATATCGCTCCCAAAGTATATTGTCGTCGTAGGATTTTCTCAATAATGATAATAATTTACGTATTTTAAAAGTGGTGAATGATTTTTCAAAGGGGTATATTTGTTTTAATCTTGGTTTATAAATCTATATCTTCCGATTGGAAATTTTGGAAATTGAGTTTCCAATTGAGTTATCCAATGAATCAAGAATAATTAAAATACCGGATTTGTGCAAGAGATTCCTAACGCTCTACTGTTTGTCAAATTTAAGTACTTTTTCCGTTAATCACTTTGCTTCACTTTAATTTATGTTTAAAATTAATCTTTGTTCTCCATGGATCACTTAATATTTTTTCTTAGTTTCGTTGTATTCTTCTACTATTCTTTTAATTTGTCTCTCTGTGGAATCGACACCCCAAAGTTTTGCTACAACTATCGCGTTATTCTTTGGGCATAATCAAATTTTGGCGCCGTTGCCGGGGAGACGGTAAAAGAATTGTTAGATTGTTTTTCTTTTCAGCAGTTTGTAAAGGCGGTAACTTCATTCCTTCTTTTTGCTTACAGCATTTTTTTTTTCTTTCTTTTAATTATTTTGTTACCTTGCATGCATAGATATAGAGACGCTTTGGGTAGATTTGCTTATAGGCCTGTGCTAAAGTCAGGNATTTTTTTTTCTCTTTTGATTATTTTGTTATCTTGCATGCACAGATATAGAGACGCTTTGGGTAGATTTTCTTATAGGCCTGTGCTAGAGTCAGGATCAAACTTTTTAAATCCTCTGTTTGACAATCCATCTAGTCCTGAAAAAATGAGTGAACACGAAGATCAACCCATTAGAACTCTTCAGGATTACCTCCACCCTACACGCACAGCCATACCATCATGCATCATGTTTCCAGCTAATACTCGCCAACTGGATTTTAAAACAGGGATGATACAGTTACTCCCTACTTTTCATGGCTTGGAAAATGAAAATCCATATGTGCACATTAGGGAGTTTGAGGAAGTAGTTGCGACTTTTCATAGTCACAATGCAACTGATGACGTTGTGAGACTTAAGTTCTTTCCTTTCTCTTTGAAGGATAGAGCTAAGAGTTGGCTATACTCACTAAGACCCCGATCTATTGGGTCATGGAGTGAGATGACTCAAGTCTTCTTTAATAAATACTTTCCCCAACATAAGACCAACGCTTTAAAAAGGCAAATCTCCACCTTTGCACAAAAGGATAGTGAGACTTTGTATCAGTCTTGGGAGAGATTTAAGGAGTTGTTGAGTATGTGTCCTCACCATGGGTATGAGAATTGGCGCTTAGTGAGCTATTTTTATGAGGGACTTACATATAGAGAGCGCCAATTTGTGGAGATGATGTGTAATGGTGAGTTCCTACAGAAAGATCCTGATGAGGCCATAGAATACCTCAATGAGCTTGCTGAAAAAGCTCATACTTGGACTGGACCTAGTGCTACTGAGAGCACAAATAGGTCACGACCTGCAGGAAACCTAAATGGTGGTGGAATTTACCATCTCAGGGAAGAGGATAGCCTAAAGGCTAAAGTTGAGATGCTCACTAGGGAGCTAGAGGTATTAAAGAATAAGGACTTAAAGCCAACACACCTGGCTAATCATGCAGAGTCTTTTGGACCATGTTTTGTGTGTGGCGGGGTAGATCACCTCGCCCAAGAGTGCCCCACACTTGCTGAGATGAGAGGGGTGTATGAGGAACAATGTAATGCCTTGGGTATGTACAAGAAGCCTTTTACACCTTACTCTGATACCTATAATCCAGGGTGGCACAATCACCCCAATTTTAGCTGGAAGTCTGAAAACCAGCAGCCTGCACAACCCCCTAGATCATATCCTGCACCATATCATGCACCTTCATCTTCTAGGAGTCCTTTAGAAGACACTTTGCATGCGTTTATTGAAGCACAGGGTAAGACTAACCAAAAGTTTGAATCTTTGATTACGCAGGTTATGGAAGAAAATAAGGAGATAAAGAGCCAAGTGTCCAAATTGATAAGTTCATTGAGTGTGAATGAGCGAGGTAAGTTCCCTTCTCAAGCTCAGTCCTCACACCACAGTCAACACATGGCGAAAGAAAATTTGAAGGAGGTGAATGCCATTCTGACACGAAGTGGTAAGTCATTACACATCCCAACAACGAACAAATCAGAGGATGTGGAAAAGGATCAAGATAGTAGTGATGCCGAGCTACCCAAGGAACCTGAGGTAACAAAGAGTCCTGTCAAGGTACCATTCCCTCAAGCTTTAAAATCAAGCAAGCGAACTCTAGATCCAAACAATGAAATCCTAGAGAATCTAAGGCAGGTAAAAATCAATCTTCCCCTTTTACATGTGATTAAACAAGTGCCTACTTATGCAAAAGTTCTCAAGGATTTGTGTACAGTTAAGAGGAAGCACCATGTGAAGAAGACTGCGTTCCTAACAGAGCAAGTGAGTGCTCTAATTGAGCAGCGGATTCCTCCCAAGTACAAGGATCCTGGTTGTCCAACCATTGCATGCAACATTGGAGATCATGAGTTTGGGCAAGCCTTGCTAGATTTAGGAGCTAGCGTGAATCTAATGCCTTATTCAATTTATTTGCAGCTTGGTTTGGGTGAAATTAAGCCCACTTCTGTTGTGCTTCAATTGGCTGACCGTTCAGTTAAGAAACCAAGAGGGATAGTTGAGGATGTTTTGATCCAAATTGACAAGTTTTACTACCCTGTTGATTTTTTAATTTTGGATACTCAATCGGTTGTTGAGTCTGACTCTAAGATTCCTCTCATATTAGGTAGACCTTTCCTTGCTACGGCTAATGCACTTATAAACTGCAGGAATGGGTTGATGAAACTATCTTTTGGAAACATGACCATGGAGGTCAACATATTCCACATCAGTAAGCAGCCTGGGGAGGATGATGAGTGTCAACAAACATACATGATTGATGCACTCATAGACAAGGGAGTTCATACAACTCATAATTCTGATTCTCTTGAATGTTTCCTTATTAATTCTGAGTTTGATACTTTGAATGATTCATCTGATGTTGTTGATGTTTGTGCTATTTTTGATGCACCTCAGGATTATGGCCAACATATTTTGCAACCGAAATTTGAGGAGCTGTCTAAGAAAAATGAAAAGCAGATTCCTTCAAGCTTGGAGAGTCCTAAATTGGAATTGAAACCACATCCTTCAGGTTTAAAGCATGCATTTCTCGATCTAGGTGACACTTCTCCTGTTAGTATTTCTTCGAAATTGAATGCGGGTAAGTTTAAGAAATTTCAGTTGACCAAGTTAGAGGAGTTGAGAAATGATGCTTATGAGAACTCTAGAATCTATAAGGCTAAAACGAAAGCGTTTCATGATAAAAATATTTTGAGAAAAACGTTTAAGCCTAATGATAGAGTGTTCTTATATGATTCTAGAGTCCATAAGCACTCAGGAAAACTTCGGTCTAGGTGGACCGGCCCTTTTATAGTTAAGAATGTTTTTACAAATGGGGCGGTAGAAATAGGAGATCCTAAGGATGGTCAGATCTTTAAAGTAAATGGTCAACGCCTTAAAGTATTAATTGATAGGCAAGTTCCAGAAGTGGAAGACATTCCACTTGTGGATCCAGTCTATCAACTTTGACCACACGACGCAGATATGTTTTCTTTTTCTCTTTATTTGTTTTGTTTGTTTTGTTTTCTCTTATTTTCTCTCTTTTCCTTTTTGTTTGCTGTTGTTTTCTTTGTTTTTGTTTGCAGGTTAGTTTTATTTTGTCATTTCAGTTTACCATCCTTGGTGCTTAGCAAGCTACTCACATCACTCATCAGGTGTATTCTACCCTTTTTAGTTACTCCCCATTCAAATTTGATTCTTAAACATTGAGGACAATATTTCATTTAAGTTGGGGGGGGGGTGGTGGTGCAAAGTCAATATTTAAAATGCTTGTTGAAACTCTGTGGCATATTTTCATGTGTCAAAATTTTTTAATTTGCATCACACGTGCATCATTTTCACATGTGTACTCATTCTCATTCATAGTCATCTTCGTGAATTCACCAAACCCACTATAATCATTTTTGCTGAAGCATTCACAGAACCCCTAATGCACTCATCCAAACTTTGTGGTAAGATAGTGGTTTGACACATGTAACTAGAGAACTCTTTTGCTTAAGCATTCATGTGAGTTTTGGAGAGGATTGAGAGCCTACAAATGCAGTAAATTGTGATAAGCATTCATTGATCTATTGAATTGGAAACTTCTTTTGAGAATATCATTACATGGTTTGTGGTACGATGGTGGATATACTTGGGATATGACGAAGGTCAACTTAGGATCAACGTTTGAGCCTTTCAAGCTAACCCTTTCCATCTTAAACCCTTAGTAGCCAACTTTGAGCCAATAAACACATGTAGCTTTTTGTTTTCATATGCCCACATCATCCATACCTCTCCACATTGGAGTATAACCTATACACTGATTTTTCCTACCCTTGTTACTTCCAAGTGTGTACTAGATGTGGAATTTTTATCTTTTCTACAGAAAAATAAAAGGAGAGAGAGAAAGGGGAAGAACATGAGTTACAAGATGTTCAAGTGAGTGAGTTTCAAAGGTAAAAATACCATGGTTTGGGTACAAATAGCAAAATACCAGGGTGACATACATAATTGTTCACCAAGTAAAAAAAAAAAAGAAAAAAAAAAG
Source organism: Pterocarya stenoptera (assembly GCA_003123785.1). Classification (NCBI taxonomy): domain Eukaryota; kingdom Viridiplantae; phylum Streptophyta; class Magnoliopsida; order Fagales; family Juglandaceae; genus Pterocarya; species Pterocarya stenoptera. Next base: position 130,150 of record QEOT01001522.1, read on the forward strand.
AAAAGAAAAGGAAAAGAAAAAGAAAAAGAGGCAATAGTCAATGATTTGAAAAGTTGGAGAGTACATCAAGTGAGAAATGTGGTTTATTGAGAGGTTTAATAAGATTCCCTTTGTATGTACTTGGAAGTTTTTGAATCCTTTTCATCCTTTTCTTTCATATAGCCCCGAACCCAAGCCACATTACAACCTTTTGTGTTGACCGTTCTGATCCTAAGTAAGGTTTTGGAAAGAGTGGTGGAAGTCTCATTTATTAGTGTTCCTATCATAAGATCAATGTTTGCTTGTTGCTTGTACATAATTGCCTAATTGCCCATGAGAGTGTGTGTACACCCATTGTCAACTCCATAGAGAGAATCCTCACACGAAACACTTTTATACCCGTGAGTTATGGAGTTGAACCTTTCGCTTGAGATGTTCTTAATGTTGCATGTGTCAAGACTTCTGGTTAGATGGATATAGTTTGGAACACATACACACTCTGTGGATTGCTATAGGTGGATTGCTTGTGATAGGGTTATTGAATTCCTAAGATTGCTTTGATATGTGAATCTGGAAAGTGTGATTTGGTGGCCTTTGTGTATAATTTTATTTGGTCTATCTCGACGTCTTGGCATGAAAATTGCTAGGGACTAGCAATGAGTAAGTTGGGGGGTGTGATGAGTGTACGAAAGTACACTCTAAATATCCTATTATTGGACTATAATGCTAAAATGTGAATAGAAATTATAGGAATTAATGTGTATTATTGAATTGAGTTTCTATTTATTTTGAGATACTCCTAAGCAGATTTTTATGTTTAATTTCAGGGACTATAAAAGAGTAAGTCAAAAAGACCCAGTCAAATCCAAAGGACTTTCAAATGGGCAAGAGTTGGAACAACCTAAGAACTTTCAATGAGTGTAGGACTCTTCAAATAAGGATAATGATGGGATTTAAGAGTAATTCGGATCAAGAGAAATAGTCAGAGTCCAACATGCTCTAGGAGACTGTCTGGATATACTTTAGTATTTCGACCATAACTTTCTACTCACATATCGGATTGATTCGATTCCAGATGCGTTGGAAAGCTAACTTAAAGGGCTACGACTTTGTCTCTAATACAAATTTCCAAATTCGAATTCCTGAAGTGCGTACGTGGCTGCCAAGATAAGTCTCAAGATTTAGGCGATTTTTCTATGCGAGAATCATGAAGATATTAGGGTTTCTTTTCTACCCTATATAAGGATATCATTAGGAGGCTGAAAGAGGAGGAGAAGAAGAAGGGAGCAATTTAATTCTCATGTCTGCCGTTTGCTTTACCTTTCTCTTGAGATTTTTGTTGTCCATTATATTTATGGGTAACTAAATTCTCAAGTAGGGCTAGGGATGAACTTGCACATTTGATGGTATTTGTAATTTATTTTTGATTTATGTATTTGATTTTCAATTACTAAAACTCTTTTGTTTTATCATTCTCAATTCATCGTTGATGTTCTCTTCTCCGAATAATCATAGAATTTATTCTGTTTATGGATTCAGTCATGCTTTTTCTATTGAATGGATTAGTTCTTTGATTATGTTTGAGTCAATTATTTATCTATATTGATTTAATTCTTTGCTACAATATCGCTCCCAAAGTATATTGTCGTCGTAGGATTTTCTCAATAGTGATAATAATTTACTTATTTTAAAAGTGGTGAATGATTTTTCAAAGGGGTATATTTGTTTTAATCTTGGTTTATAAATCTATATCTTCCGATTGGAAATTTTGAAAATTGAGTTTCCAATTGAGTTATCCAATGAATCAAGAATAATTAAAATACCGGATTTGTGCAAGGGATTCCTAACGCTTTACTGTTTGTCAAATTTAAGTACTTTTTCCGTTAATCACTTTGCTTCACTTTAATTTATGTTTAAAATTAATCTTTGTTCTCCATTGATCACGTAATATTTTTTCTTAGTTTCTTTGTATTCTTCTACTATTCTTTTAATTTGTCTGTCTATGGAATCGACACCCCAAAGCTTTGCTACAACTATCGCGTTATTCTTTGGGCGTAATCATGCGGCTTTTCAGTTTAATTGAAAATCGTATTTGCACTGTGCCTTAGGCCAACTAGGCTTGGCTAGGGGTGTAACCGGTCCGGTTTGGTCCAGCTTTGGACAAAATTTGGGACCAAACTGGTATGCACCAGTTTTGCATTTTCAAGAACCGATTCCGCACCAATTACCCCTTAGGCCGACTGTACTTGGCTAGGGGTGTAACCGGTCAAGTTTAGTCTGGTTTTGGAAAAAAATTGCGATCGAACCGATATGCACCGGTTTTGCATTTTCAAGAACCGATTCCGCACCAGTTTGGTCAGGTCCGGTCCAGTTCAACGGTTTTTTCTTACACCCCTAGGCTGGGCACCCTCTTGCTGGCTGGGCCGCACACGCCCAGGGCCATGTGATGGAAGCCTCACTTTCACTCATGTGTTTGTGGTGTATTGGGTGATTGAATCTAGGGTTACCTCAAGGCAACACAAAGATCCCAATGGGTTGTTTGGTGAGAATTTATACTAACTCAAGCTAGCATTCAATTTCTGAAAGTTGGAAGAGAAAAATCTCATTTATTCAAAATAGCATAATGATGAATTACAAGCCAAAAATCCAAATAAATAGTAGTTTTGTCTTGAAATTATAATCCCAAAACAAATCAAACTTCTTTTAAAATCCCAATCGCAAAACAAATCAAACTCCTAAGTGTAAGGAAACAATCTTATCAAATGCCTAAACTAAAGGAAATAAACTAGGAGATAACTTAAACAATTGATAATAGATAAATCTCTAAATTAAAGCCCACTTCTCTAAAATTAAGGGATTTGTCATCCAATTCCTAAAATCAAGGAATTGGCCAACACTTGAGACTCCTCTAGTTGCACTTGTCTTAGACGCCCATCACCTCACCACTCGAGCCATGCATACAACCCTGCTAGCCTCGGCATGCCTAGCCCGCCTTGTGGCATTACGAATGGCTCGTCTTGGATCTCCATCACTGTGGTAGAGGCCATCCTTTCTACAAAATAATTAAAACTCCTCTTTGATAGAGTTGTTGTTCAAACCTCTGCCTTTAGGGTAGATAGTGATAGTCAATACCACCGAGCCACTTGATAACTACAACCACAACAATGGACCCAAATTATTATAACCATAAGTAATAGCTTATAAACTTTCCTTAATTTCTCTCTTTCCAAAATAATTCATAACTTCCAAAAATAAATATCCAAAATATAATTAATAATAAATATTATACATATTATTTTGAAAATATTTCTAACAATCCTCCACCATTTTCAAAATATATTCTAATTAGAATAGGAAAACTTATACATGAATGAAGATGTCTTTTGGACTTAAACCTTCACATAGTGAAAATACATCAAAATTAACCAGAATGGCATAGTAGACATGATTTGAATTAGCGATTCTATACAATTAGCCGAATATATCTCACCTATAAATTCTCTTATCTTTGGGTAATTCATAAAAACCGACACGTGGATTGGCCTTGTGTCTGTATCCTGGTTTCATGAGCGCTCTAGAGACAAAGCCTAATTTGCATAGGAGGCAGCACCACCCCCAACACTCATATAGGTAGACTTATCGAAAGTGTCCTGTAACTAAACACTTTAACATAACTATGTTATAAGTCTATTAAGAGCTTATTACTCTACCTCTCCTTTTCATTATAGTACCAAGCACTTAAAACCTTGAGATGGTAAATTAGTTTGAAAAACTAATTTTAATATCATAGTGCTTGCAAACCACGAACATATAATGTACTTTGCTCATTGAACTCAAGTCATGATATGTTCAAGAGTTGAGTTGAGTTTCCATTATTGGTGATTTTATTGTTTTGGCTTTAAACCCATCCCTTTGATTCCCACATCAAATCTCTTGCAAGTTCTTTAGTTAATGGATATGCCGGTTCCATCAATATCTCATAAAATCAATTGTAATTACTCTGTCTATGAGTAATTACCTTAATATGTTAGACTTGCCATTATATATATGGCTTAGGCCCGTGACAATGTAGCCTGACTATCACAATGCAAAGATATTGGTGGCATTGATTTTTGCCAAATCCGAGATTTCTATCAATAATTTCTTAACCACTCTACCTCTTTGCTTCAAGAAGCCAATGCTATAAACTTAGTCGTCATGGTTGAGTAAGTTATGCATGCTTGCTTCTTTGATTTCAGGAAATTATTCCTCCACCAAAGGTAAATATTCACTCCTTGGTTGATTTGATCATCATGCTCAGTTCCCAACTGACATTTATGTTCCTTCTACATCCGAAGGAAACCTCCTTCTATAACCGAAGGAAATTCGTTGTACTCATTACCATAATCCATAATATTTCTTATGCTTTGTATAACTATTCAATTAACTTGGTTCTTTCAATGCATTATATAAACATTGCAATATATAGAAAATCATATATATAAGTCACACATTTTTTTTTATTTGTTTGCATGCATATTCATAAATTAAATCATATCAACTCTAGGCATCTAGCATTTACGTATTCTAAATAACATAAATTAAGCAAAACATTAACTTAATTATTATATCAAGTTTGAACATGTATTTGCTTAGATATCCCTTCCCCACAAAATTATCATTTTTGGTCAGTACAAATTTATCTGACTCAAAATAATTTAAAGCCAAACTTATTAAGAAGACAACTAGATACAAGATTCTTTCTAACTACTGGTATATAATATATTTCTTTGAGAGTAAGAACTTTTCCAGATGTAAACTCCATTTTATTGTCCCTTTGCCTTTAACTACGGCAGTGGACGAGTTCCCTATGTACAGAACATAGCCATCTTCCATTGGCTCGTACCTCTTAAACAGGCTCCGGTCTTTACAGAAATGCCTTGTTGCTCATGAATCAATCCACCAGGAGTTATCTACTCCAAGAGTGTTGATCTCAGAGATCATAGCCTCAAAATTCTCTCTAGAACTAGAGTCTTGTCTTTTCTTTTTAATAAAATGACATTCTCTTTTGTAATGTCTTTGTTTGCCACAATGGAAGAACCTTACTCCCAGATTCTTCTGATTCTCATTTTGAAAGTGACTTTGTTTTTCTTCCAAAATTATTCTTTCTCTTCCAGTTTTCATATTCAGATTCATTGGGTTGTCTGAGTTTGTGGGTCTTTCCTTCCTCTACCATGTGTATGTTAGAAATCAAAGAGTCACACTCTTCATTATTGTCTCTAAGCCTTATATCTTCTTCTATACGAAGATGTTGGCCTAATTCTTCTAGAGGCATTTCGTCTCTTCTATGTTTCAAACTTCTTTTATATTTTTTCCATGATTGAGGAAGTTTATCAATAATGGAGGAAACTAATATGGATTCATCCATTTTCATCTCATGTTGAGAGAATTGACTAAGAATATGCATAATCTCATTGAATTGTTCAATAGCAGGCCTAGAATCTACCATGTTATAATTGAAAATTTTTGTAACTAGAAATTTCTTACTTGTAGCATCTTCTAAAAGATACTTAGCCTCGAGTGTGTCCCATAGATCCTTGGCAATTGCTTTCTTTTGGTATGCGTCAAACAATGTATCATACATTGCATTGCAAATATGTCCCTTGCAGATGTAGTCTTATTGTTCCCATTTGATCCTTGCCTGACTTTGAGTGCTTGTCTCGTCTTCATTTATAGATGGTCTAGGAGTGGTTAGAACAAACACTACTTTTAGACTAGCCAAGAGAAAGTGCATTTTCTTTTGCCAGCGTCGAAAATTGGCTCCATCAAAACGTTCGGGTTTTACAAAGTCTGAAGCAAACTCTCTCAAACTATTTGCAATTAATAATCAAATATTGTCTTAAGATTGTTGGTGCAAAAGGGGCTGCAAAACATAAAATAGTAATAGAAAAGTTTGCTTCAAGGCGCGTTACGAATGTCGCTTTCCTTAAGATAATATTCGCCCCCACCAATAACGATATGCACACGGGGTTATAAGCGAATTTGCTTCCAAGATACAATGAAGCACATAACAAGTTTATTTGTCTAACTGCATTATGCACACACAAAATTAGATCTCGAATACTCTCAGATTTTGTTATTCAACCAAAAGATTAGAAATCTGTTGTCTGCAGAATGAACAGATCCTAATAACAAGTTTTGAAGAAATGAAAACTTTTGGAAGAGAGAGAATTTCGAAATTGCCTTCACTTAACTCTATATTATATCTACAAATTCGTAGGCCAATGAGTCTATTTGTAGAGGGCCTGAAAAGTTGTAACTTTTCATTTTTTTGTAATCTAATGCAAATACGTATATGAATTATACCTGCAGCCAACCAACACATAAGTTTGACTTAGTCCAATGGTCTTGCTACTTCCCTACCAAGTATCTCGCACAGGTTCAAAACCCAACAGTTGAGGCTTTTCATTTTAATTGTAAACAGCATTTGCACTGTGCCCTGGGCCGACTGGGCTAGGCACCATCTTGCTGGCTGGGCCGCACACATGGCTGAAGTACATAACTTTCTAACAAAAAATGGATCATATTTCCACAAAATAATCAATTGTTTATGTCAACGGAAGGGACAGAGATGCGAGAGATCGAGGGAGAGGAAAGAGAGATGTTAGGGGAGAGGAAAGAGAGATGTCAGGGGGAGGGGTTGCTACCCTGAGGTTTCTGGCTATTTCTGCTCTGATCCTTTTTTTTTTCTTTTTTATCTCATCTCAGATCACAACCTTGTTTCAGTACTGTTTGGTGGTTTTTGGCAGTTTGAGAAGAAGATGAAACGGTTTTTGGTTTGGATTGAAGGGAATTCTTCAGATGGGTTTCGTGGGTTCTAGAAAACGATGAGCAAAAAACATATGGGGACCGAAAATTACTCTACTATTTGAGAAAACAATAGAACCTGGCTCTTATACCAAATATGATGTAGGATGAAAATTGAGAAAACACCAAAAGAGGAAGAAATAGCAGAAGAGAAGAAAGAAACTAGAAAGTTAACAGAAGAAGAAGAAGACAAAGAAAAAGATGGAAGACGGCAGCAACCTCAATTCATTAATCTCAAAAAATTGATCTTCATTATTTCATTACAAGCATTTAAATAGGAAAAAAAAAACACAAACCCTAAATAAACCTTACAAAGCCTGGGCAAAAACCTAAGCCCATTAATACAAATCCAAATAAAATAAAGAAACCATAAGTAAAATGACCAAAATAACAATAATAGAAGATGCCCTCATCACATTCTCTATTCCAAATTTTGAGAAATGTTTTGACATTTTTGAGTTTATGTGTTAAGACATAAGCAGGAGAACCCAAGATGCTAATGTCCCAAGTTCTTTTTACCACATTTAAACTGGAAGGATCTCTGGTCTAAAATTCTTCAAATTTGAAGTTAGCGAAAGATTTTCTAGGACTCAGGGTATTGAGGAGGAGGGGGGCATAGTTTAAGGAGTTAATAGGTAAATGCTTAACTTTTCCATCAAGAAAGAGCAAAGTCCACATTGTGTTGGCTATTCCTCTATCCAACCTCTCACATATGTACCTATTACCATGTCTCTTGCTAGACCAGGTGAATTTTGGACCTAGGTAGCCTGGATTAGCTAACCCATTTTGGTTCATGAAAAGTTGCAATCCATTGGGTTGAGAGGATGAGGCAAAGGGTTGAGAGGATCAGCTACTCATCCTCGTCTTCGTTGTCATCATAGTTGAAGGGTAGGGGAACAGACTTGAATGCACGGTATTTGCCAACATTGTTCAAATGCTCATTCTCCAACCTGATGTAAATCACAAGAAATTGAAAACATTAAAAATTTGCGCAAATTCTGAACATGCAAGTAGTCCCCATTCTTATCCATAAAATATTAAGCTTATATAAACATTAGAAATTTTACTCCAAAATGACCAACAATCTTGTTTACCTGAAGAAATTCCAAATCCCACGACGAATGATTTCTAGGCAGGCTACAATGGTGATTAAAGATTCTCTATGTAAGAAAGGCACCTTGAAACCCAAAACAGTTTGCAACCAAGCAAACCTGAGGACGACATTCAACACCTGCATGCATATATTAGCATGAAATTACAAAAAGATGGTTGAGTGTCAGATTTTGATGAAAACTCTCCAGTTGAAGTCGTTTACTCACCATGGCTCCAAAATATACACTTCTGTGAGGGATCAGAAGCTTGTCTCTCAGCCATCGGTTCTTAGATTTCCGTTGCAGGAGTCCCCAGTCCAAGACAAGGTCCCAATATGTACTGACAATTGCTGCGCTGGCTGAGAAAATCCATGCTAGCGCCCTCCAACCCAATCCATGGTCGAGACTGTAAGCTGTTCTCATGATAACAGCCACAATTGTCAGAAAATATTTCAGCCCGTTGTATCCTTGCATAGCATCTTTCTCTTCATATAAGCGACGGAGGCACTGAATAAGAATATGAGGGAATAAGTCCTTGCAACAATAATCATTATGAGTTGTGGCAAAAGAAGAAATTGAGCTTTAAAATATCATCTTTCTCTTCATAAAAGCTTAAGTCTCCCGTGCATGCCGAAAGGCACACGGACCCATCTATTTTAATCGAAAGTGGAGTAGATTAGTCGATGTTGTAATTCAAGACTATTGTTTGAATCAACAGTTTAAATTATTCTCTAAAAGTGAGTTGGGAACCTGAAGGAGTCGAGACAAGTACGGAATCACTGCAACAATGAAGTAGAAAGTGTTGAATACGTCACTCTTTTTGCAAGTGTTTTGTCTTTGCTTGTAGTCTCCCCAAACGTAGTAACATATGTAGAACTCCAAACTTCTCAAGGCTTGCACTTGGCTAGTAAACTGATCCGCCAAGAAGAAATCTGGGAGCGTGACCTGTCATGTAAAGAAATTCACAAATGATTATTAATTATTACAAACACCCACCTCAGTTCAATTTCATTAATCTCTTGCATCATGAACAGTTGTTGACCACAATACCTTGAACAAAGGAGCACAGATACAGTGAAAGAGACATGTGAGGAAGAAGAAACGACTTGAACGGTACAGTATGTTGAATGGAAGGAATAATATGATAACTACAAGCTGCAGATCAGAAAGAGAGGATAAAGTTCAGTACTATATATATATTCAGAATTAGATGGGGAAAAAGTAGGTAAGTACTTCTACATATATGATCTTACAAGAACCAAGTTGAGAGGCAGAAGTTCTGTCAATGCTTCGTAATCTTTCGTTTTTGGGTCCTTTTCCATGTCAAGGTTTAAGAGAACACTAGCTAGTGCTAGTGCTGCAAGACCAAAGCTGAGGAGGAGAACTTGTTGGTAGCCCAACTCGGTTCCTTGCTTGAAGCCGAATATGAAGGAATAGTTGACTCGGTACCGCCTCCAGAAGTATATGTTGGCAGCATACATTAACATGTGCAGAACTACGAAGCCAAACAAACTGCGAGCGAGGAGAGGAAGGAAGGAAGTTTTAAATTTCTTCTTACATGGTGCTCACAACGAATCCTATATATATATAAGTCAAATGACTCATTTCCCAATCCATTTAATCTCTTAACACGTTTTCTCTCTTTCCTTGCCATTAATTTTTTATATGCTGTTAAAGTATTATTGATCCTTAGTTCTTATCAATGGGAAGTTTGGTTCGCATGTGAAGAAGTAAATAATTAATATCATGCATATTTCCATCGTAAATTCAACATGGAAGAAGGATTATACAGTTCTTAAAAAATCTGTTAGTGGAGATGGAATGAAAGTTACCTGTAAAGGGGAAACATGTTCTCCATATAGTCGGTCGCCCCATCTTTATTCATGAGATTACGAGCGCGTATAATTAAAATAAGAGCTAATATCAGAGCTGCCGTGCAGCCAGCAAAAAAACCTGAAAAGTTTTCCAATGGAGAGATCCAAAGGGAAAGAAATGGACATTAGATTTATCCCCATAATTTCTTCGCTGTTAAGAAGTTTAATTCATACTAGATCAAAGACCTTACCCATGGAAAATGTAGCCCTATGTCTTTCTCTCTTTGCCGTGGGTCTTAAGATGTTCATGCCTTTAGTGCGGTTAGAGTTGGAGAAATGCTTGATGAATGCAGCTTCAGTCCTTTCCATAAGCTTGGTAACCTACAATGGCAAGTGGCTTATATATATCAGAATAGAAGAAATAGCAGTACTGGACAAAGCAAGTAACAATCCTCTCCTAAGCGAAGTCTTGCTGCATTAATTGGGTGTTGAAGTGATCTCAGATGATCTGAGTTGATCTGTAAACAATAATGTTTTGTGGGTTTCATTGAGATGTATTTGAATGTATAAAGTAAGTTGAGATATATGTTTAAATATATGAGGTATGTTGAGATATCTTTAACGAGAAGTTAAAAAAGTAGTGAATTCTATTATCAATTAGTTTGAGATGGGTTTGACACCCAAAAATAGCCTTAGGTCTGATTCATTTGAGGTGGAATGATCCTTCTCTGCTTTCATGTACTTTGCCTAGGAATATAGAAATCTCACCTCATCAGAGCTTCCGAGGAAGGAGTTATCGACCATCTTCATGTAGGATTTTGATGCATCCCTTGAAGTAATCTGCAATGTTAAGGTATAAATACAAGAACCAAAATATCAATGTTTAACTCTTAGAAAAAGAAGGGTAAAAAAAAAAAATCTCTTAGAAAAAAAGAGAAAAGGCTGGCTATACAAATGGGACCATAGATGCCCCTCCAATTTATGTGTCTCTCACTAATAATCTAGTCCTCTCCCAAAAGGGGGTTTTTCTAAATAACCAAATACAACACTTCGGCCAAGGGTCAAGTTGGTAATTTTTTCACTTCTCCCCCCTCTTGGAACCTGGATATCATAAAAAAAAAAAAAAACAAAGGACACTGGTTATTGAAAACGTGAAGAGACGTGATTAGGAAAGTAACAATTTTTATTTTCTTAATTCCAAGAATTTTGGGTTACATAATCACAATTTCTTTCTACTACTCTTGGGGGTGAAATAAGAACCAAATAGGCCTGACTAGAACATAAGAGAAATGTTAGATATAAGTCTTAAATAGACAAGTATCGTATAAGTCCGTTGTAAAAAAGTGGATTTTCACTAATAAAAAATAGTTTTTTTAACTTTTTTTTTAGATAGGGTCTAACTTTTTATAAGGGCTTGTAAGAAACTTGTCTATTTGAAGTTTGTACAAATCATTTATTTACCTGTAAACATCTAGATATAATAATTGAATAATGGTCCCGACTCCACTCTACTTTTTCCCAATTTCAGTTATATAATTCATGTATGATAGATCAACTTATTAAGGAGAGTTTCATGATTGCATTCATGTCTTAAACTTTTAAGATGGTTGATGATTAAATATTTAAATAATTATTTTTTCCTCTTCTAAGCTTGCCAGTAATGTCTTGGCTAAAATATGCATGAGACATGATG